>WAAE01026715.1:0-29225 GCA_013400495.1 Nicator chloris | reverse complement strand
TTTTTTTAAATACTCTATTTATTTATCTATAGTAGATATTCAGTCACATTCAGCACTGCTTCAAAAAAAAGTGTTCGCATGTTGACAAATTAATTAAATTATTTTTTATCTATAGAAACATATATGTTTTAGTGGGTTTTGGTGTTCATTTTTAATTTCAAATAAACTATTACTATCTGTTTCTTTGAGGGTTTGATTTTTTTGTTTTGTTGATTGGTTGTTTTGTGGGGGTTTTTTGTTTGTTTGTTTTATTTTGGGGGGTGTTGTTGGTTTGGGTTTAGTTTGGGGGGTTTTGTTGTTTTGTTTTGGTTTTTCATTTTTGTTTTCGTTTTTCATTTTTGTTTTCATTTTCGTTTTTTGTTTTTGTTTTGTGAGAGTTTTAATGTAACAGCTCAGCTCTCTGTGGGGTTCTTTTTAGGAGAGAACATCTGTTGAAGACAGCTCTCCATTCTGCAAAGAAACCATTCAGCTGCATTTGTGGGACTCCGAAGGTTTCGTTTACCAGTTAAATTTGATGTAAGACATTAAACCTTGGAGTAATAAAGACTTTAAAATTCTGACTGCTTTTCAAGTTTCAAAATTTATAGAAATAAACAGGATATTTTCCACATCCAGGCAAAAAAAAGCCTTGAGCACCCTGGTCCAATTTCACCAGCTTTTAGCAGCAGTTTGGACTCTCCAGCTTCCAGTTCCCTTTTTTTCCCTCCTTTTTAATGATTGCGTTCCAAATGTTCAAAACCTCATCCTTTCCTAACCACGAAGATTTTAAACATTTTCCGATAAATTATATTTTCTAGTAAATCCAAAATTTTAACTAAATGTTCTGAAGTCATGATTACTTTGTATAAAGAAAATAGTTTTAAAAAGTAGAAAAAAAGTATAATTGAGTCCCATTTTTACTTTGACAGCATAATTTGATCTAATTTAGTTCAATTTAGAACAATAGTGTGGACATTCTGACATTATGCCATGATAGTGGAATGCCTTTAGCTTCCTCCCAAGGCACTTTTTCTCACCCTGCAGCACAGCCTAATGAGTAAGTTAAACACATGACCTGCTCTGGGTGCTCACACTGCAAAAGCTTTTCATTGAATAAAAAGCACTTGAAGTGCTAGTTTTAATGGTTTGAGAGACACTGTAAAAGATTTATTGCTCTTTTTACCCCTTTAGGCAGGCAAAAATTTGTGGTCAACACATTTGCATAAAGTTTGCTGCTTTTTGTTCTGACTACATTTGCTTCGAAAAGATAGGACATTTTGAAGTTTTTATGTTTGTGAAGAGATGCATTCTGAGTTTAAATTGTGCAGCATATCTCACTGGAGTCTAGAATAGGAGGAAAAACTTCTATGATGACCTTATGCACAGAAGGAAGCCACATACCCATTAGGTTTCCTTATCAGATGACATGATCCAGAATGCAGGTTATTTTTTGATTCATGGTCCTGGTTCCAAAGGGCATGCTCTCAGTAACTCAGCAGGTGCCTGTTTCTGAGTCCTTGGAAGGGTTAGAGAACAAATTGTTAGAGTCACAGCAGCAGGGTCTTGAGATACCACCAATGCGTTCAAAGTTGTTTTCATCTGGTAAATGGGTGAAAGTGGCATGACCCTGCAGCCCTGCCTGCAGCCCATAAGATTACAGAACATCTCATGATTTCTGCACTCCCTAAATTCTACTGTTTTGCAACAGCTATTGTTCTTAAGGGCAAGGTAAGAGTTTATTTCTCTGAATGACACATTCATCCTGTTGAGCTTAGGTTTCATTATTGTGGTGATCTGTGACCCTTCACATCTTGTGTCCATGACTGGCAGAGGCTCCCAGGTAAGATGGAAATCTTCTTTTAATGGAAAAATTGAACATAGTGGGTTTTTTTATATAACATTTCATAGCAGATCACACCTTTTTTTCTCCTAAAAGAAAAGAGTAGTTACACAAAGAAAATGAAATTTTAGGTGCTTACTTCATAAACTTGTCTACTAGTTTGATTTCTATATGTAATGAGCATACTTCATCAACTGAGCTTATTTTTTTTAACTCTCTATTGCACAAGACCAGGAAGTAATACAATTAGTCTTTTCTTACTGCAGTAAGCAGTGGCTTCTGGAGAGACTCTCTAGGTGAGGTTCAAGTGTACAAAACATGTGGAATGTATCTTTCACTTTATATTTCTGAACCATTTTACTGAAATATGTTATTCTACAGTACAGTGCCGTTACACAAGTTTAAGGGGGAAGTGCTATAAAAACTGAATCACAGAATCACAGAATCACACATTAGGACTTTTCTCTGTTGTCCTGGGTAGAGAGGAAAAAGATTGTGGAGTTTCCATACTCTTCACATCGTGGCAGGGGGCACGGTTTCAGCAGGAAATGTGAAGCCCTTGGAAGCCAGCAATGGAGTCAGTCTCTACCTCCGTTATGGGAAACTGAGTGTCCAATCATTTCTCTTTTCTCAGAATTGTCTATAAAAGAATATGTTTGTCTAATAAAGAGAGAGATTTTGCCTTCTGAGTCTGGAGACTCTGTGTTGTTGCTTTTCCTGCTGTCCCGAATCCTGTAACAACATTCTCTTTCTAAAGATTTTCATCACTATTCAAATCACTTTTAACAGTGCTTTTACAATGATTTTCTAGCTCCCCTTTATATTTTCCTTTGTATATTTTGGTTCATTTTTTCTCATTTTTTTATTCATTATTAACACAACTTGTAATAAATTCCTTGATTATAGTCACATAATCATTTTTACTTTTAATTAATTTATTGTCAGGTCAGACAGGCATTGTTTTCTGCATTGTCACAAGAGTTCCTTGTCATTTCTCATGTTTTTAATACTGTTGCCTCAAATCAAGACCTCAGTTTTGATTGCAAAAGACTCTTGATGAAATTTGATTTTTCAAATACTGTCCTGTAATTGTTTTTAAATGATTTTTTTTTCCTTATATGGGAAGATTTTTTTTGTTCAGTTTTGTATGTTAACTTTACTTTTTTCCATTTTTTGTATCAGCATCATCACTACTACCTAAGACTATCGGACATAATTCCACATTTCTGAGGCACTCTTAGATGCCTCTGACAGTCAGTTTCAACTGTGGCAAATCTCTCTTTTCTCCTGAGCACTGTCCTTAATCAAGTCATCCAAAATGCAATAAATTACCCATAAATTTTGCAGATCTTGAGCACTGCAAGAATCAACGCAAATATGCTCAGTCTGGTTAACAGCAAAGAAAGTACTGTATGTCATTCTGAGAACATTGCTGTGTAGCAGAATGGTGATATAGCACAGCAACATTCAGCTATTCCTTGTGTTATGAATATACAATCCTTTTTTGTTTAATAGTGCAGTCTCCAAGGCTATCTGAAATCATGATGAGAAAACTGCTAAAAGCATCTGAATTTCATATCTCTAAATGTTCTGCATTAAAAAAGTTTTGTTAACTCATCCTTTATCATTCTTTCAGACACCAAGTTTAAATAGCAGTTCTCTGATTTGTTTATGAAACAGCAAATGTACACACCCTATGACACACTAAAACAAGACTGACTTTTACCTCTGAGTCACTGGATTTCACAGTATATTTTCTTTGCATCCGTGGGTTTGTGATAGAACAGACTAAGGAAAACCCCAAACATTTGGAAAACATAATAAAAATAAATACCCCTTCATTTAAATTATGGCCTATAATTTTTTTCATCTTCTACAAAACAGTTGGCATTCTATTTCTAGCATTAAATACATAATTTCTAAAAAAAGTTACAAAAAATTCAGTCAGAACTACTGATTCATCCAGCAATCTGCCAGAACCACCAAAAGGTAAAATCACCAGATCTTTGAACTTACTTTTCTTTCCCTCTTATTACTTACAATTAATTCAACATCTAGGAAACAGTTTCACTTCCTGTTACTAAAACATTTTCAGAATAGTTAAGTAAAACAATATGTTATATGCCATAATTATGACTAGACTCAATATCTGAAAATTAATATAACTTGAAGTTCAGTTGCATTCATTTTTGAGGGCATTTTTTCTTGATATACCTGTAGAAGCTCCTCCTTTTACCCTTCATGCCCCTTGCCAGCTTCAACCCCAGATGAGCTTTGACTTTCTAAACCTATCCCTCTGTCTTGGTTTGAAAGACAGATGTCTGCTAAGGAAGGCAGTAGCCTTCCTTGGAATGGAAAATGTAAAATCCTTCCCTCTGAATTATTATAATTTTGAAATTAAGGGGCTCTCAGGCAAAGATATGAGAATAGGAATAGCAGTTCTTTACCAGTATGTATAATAAAGCCAACAACCAACAACAACTCTGGCATTAACAGACAGAAGCAGGAACCCAGTGCCAGCCTTCTCAGCTGAGGGCACTTTCCCCTTCGATGCAGTTCCGCTCACAGCCGCCAGGGGCGCTGGTGGCTCCCGGCGGGCAGGGCAGGTGCGGTGATTCCCCCACGGCTGCAGGGGGCGCTGTGGTGCGGGCTGGGGGAGCACANGGGGCGCTGTGGCTCAGGGAGCACTCGGCCATGGCGGCTCAGCTGAGACGGGAAGGGATGGAGGAGAGGCTTTGCTTCACACAGCCCTGGGGCAGCCGACCCTGGTACCCCAGCAGGACACTTGGAAACAGCAAGCTGGGCTGGTAAGATGTATCGGCAGGCAGGAGGTATGGGGCTACAGTACAGTGAAAACTCAAAGCAGTGCCAAGGAAACAGTGGGGATGGGACAGCTCGGCTCTGAGCAGGTCGGGGAGAGGCAAACTCAGGATCCCAGGGCACCCAAGCAGATGTCAATAAGTCGCTCTTTTAGTGAGGTAGGTGTTAATAAGGTCTCAGTTCAGTGACTGCTCTCATGAGCAGAGATTCACCCCATGGTAGAAGAAGCTGCTCTGGGCTGGGCTCCAATGGCAGCAGTGAATTCCCTTCTCCAAGCAGCAGCTCTGACTGTCCTCTTCCGAAGCCAAGAGAGAGAGAGAGCCAGCAGCTGTGCCAGCCCCATCTTTTACCTGCCCACTCCTCGCGTATCTCTGCCCCTTGGAGAGAAACTCCCAGACAAGAGAAGTGCAACCAGATGCCCTACTCCAGTGAGCTTGGCCACTTCTTTTGTTTTTCTTAAGTATCCAGTTGTTAGTGTTTCCTAGGAACTTTCGGGAAAAACACTTCCCTAAGTAAAAAGGAACAAAAGGAAACAAACCTAATCCCCAACACCCTCTAGACCTTGAGAGTGACTAAATTCATTCTGGGTCACCAGGTACTTCTTCCAGTTTCTCTACACTTCCAATTTTATATGTGACCATTTTTAGGAGCTCTTTGTTAATTTCTATAAGCCTTGTGTCATATTTGCTTGATGTTATTTTGCTCAGGAAGAACCACCCAAGTTTAGAGGAAGTGACTCTTGAAAATCCACTGATTCTCTGGGACGCCTCTTCTCTTTGCAAATTAATATAATGAAATTCTCCAAAGAGGCCTAAAACTACTTGCATAAAGCTTAAGGCTGTGATCCTGCTTTTGTTACCTTTGTTTTCCACTCTCATCTCCCCATCCTATCCCAGGATTTTGAACTCCACCGTCTCTTAAACACTGCAACCAAGGCTGCCCCAACCTTCTGAATTCCCACCAGAACTTTCTTTATTTTATTATTTTTTTTTAATACCAAGTTCAGAAGAGCATCTTTTACCATCTTATCCTTAATAATCTGTGCTGGAATGTTGTCACTGATGTACCCACTGCATGACTATCCATTTTGGTCTGCCCACTGATCCTGAACCCATAAGTGGCTCATAATCCAATCTAAGGTATAAGTCCATGAATTCCTGCTCTCTTTTCCAAAAGGGTGACTCCCCCTTCTCACTTCTTCATTGTGTTCTTTCTAAAAAATGTTATGTCCTCTCAGTGTAGCATTCCAGTTTTGTGACCTATCCCACCATGTCTCTTTCATGTCAAAGCAGACATAGCATGCAGATCTCAAATTTCTTATATTTGTTCCCCATGCTGTATAAATTACAATATGATAGTTCAGAGATGAAATCTATTGTGTGCCGATCTCCAACAGATTTCAATTCCTCCTCCAGATCAAAGACTTCTTTAAAAAACTACTGCAGTACTATCTTAATTGAATTAATTTGTAGAATAACAGTACCACCGGCAACAGAGAAGCATCAATAGGAAATCATATTCAACCTGTTGAAGCAACTCATTTATACTTAAACACTACTGTAAACAGGTTTGGTTTTGTTTTTAAGTTGGTTGTTTTGTTTTGTTTTTTTCCTAGAATAGGGCAGGATGTCATTCCTGGGGATCTGTGAATGACCATTTGTAAGAAGGTTGGTCTTATGGGTAGGACTCCTTATATTCAGCACTGTGAGAAAAAAAAAAAAAGACAATTTTTGCCTCTTAACCCCGCATGAGAAAAAGGAAGTAGGTTTATCAGGGGAATGACTGGATTCATGTCCTTTAGAGGAAAGAGGTCAGTTTTAGAAAAAGGGATTGCAAAGAGAGAATATTTTTTTCATAAATTTCTGAAAGATGTTTTTACCTCCACAATGTTCCACAGCGTGCAAGAATTTACCCAGAACAGTTTGAAATGTCTCAATATCTGATTTACTGAAGGAAAAAACCAGGAAACAAATTTATTTCTACAAATTAAAAATAAAATATATCAAAGCCAAATGAAGTGTGAAATGCTAACAATTCAAAATAAGCTTTATTTCCTTAGTGTTTTTTTCAAGACTTCATATTTATGTATATTTTGATGAGACTAGTTTCAGTGAATCAGTCATTTGCTCAGAACATTTTTTCTTTTATGACTTAATTTGATCTGCTTTTTTTCCTATTCATTTTCTATTCTTCTTTACACCAAATTTCCACATCAAAGTTCTAAAATACTTGCATTTATAAAAAATATTTATTCATTATTAAAAAGAATAATTTCAGGATATTTTATGTTCCTTATCACTTATTACTTTTTTTTTCCTGTCTTTATATTTCAATGATTTATACATCTTATGCAACAGTTTTTGTCAAAAAAGTTTGGTTTATTTTGTTGCTTAAAATTATGCAGATTTAAACCAATAGTTTATTATGCATTAGCAAGAGAAATAATAGACATTGTAGCTTTTTGTTCTATCCAAACATAATTGGAATGCCTTACTGCAATGCTGAAGAAATTGAGTATAAAGTGCCCCAGTTAAAGCTTGTTTATTTGGCAAAACATCCCACATCTGAGACCTTCTCTTAAAATCCATATATTTTGAGTGTGACAAAAAAGATTTGACAAATTACTCTACCATTTATTCTATGACATATCCACCACCTTCTTGTCCTTGCTTCCTCTCTGTGTAGAGTTTGATGTTCTCTGGCATACCTAGCATAAATTCCCAGTCATTAGGGGCAAAAGCTGATTATTTATGCTTACCTGCAAAGTATGGTATCAACCTGAACACAGAGAAAGGATATGATTTGGAAACTTTATTTGGACTAAAAAAGTTTTACTCTGTGCATTTGCTTGGAGCTGACAGAGTTATTCAGGTGTACAGTACAATACAAGCAAGTTGGGGGAGAAATAAAAATGTAAAATAAAACTTTCATTTCTCAAAGTGGGACATATTTTGCACAGATATATTTCTATGGACTTTTATCAAGATTAAAAAACCCAACATATTAAGTATGTAAAACTATGAATCTAAGATTCTTCTTTCTCCTTCAGAAAAACAGCAAGCTGAGTACTAGAAATACTCTTCCTTTCTACACAAAAATGTGGGAAGGTTATGGCTCATCATTATTGCCACTATGATAATGCTGTAAAAAATATATTGCATACAATAAGAAATCACACTTTACCTCTTGAATATACCCATATTCCTATCAACACCTATATCTTTATACAGCTACAATATGCTTATGAATCTTCTGTATTAATATTCAAGACATTGACTATTCAATTACATCCCTCATCAAAAATATCTTTTTAACTTACCTGAAATACAATGCATGGGTTTCTATTAACCATCAATCATTTATTACATTACCACTTCAATTCTCCGTATTAATTCTGCCACTATGCTATCTTAACACAACAGAGAAAGCAAATAGCAAGCTTTTCTTAATCTTAAACCTGAACCGTTGTTCAACTATCCAATTAATCTTGACTAGTCCAACACATTGCTGATGATGACACTATTTACATTTCCTTGAATTTAGAAAGTTTCTGATTTAAATTAAGGCAATTTGGCTGATGCTGTAAAACATAATTCTGTGCATCATTTACAGTACTGTTCTGTGGGTTATTTCTGTTCACAGAAGCAAAACTTATGAATGCATATTAAGCTTTAGTTTCTTCATTAGCTTCTCATTACTGTTGGCTCCCAGTTCCCAACTTTGTTATTCCATATGTCATTGTTACAACATAGCATTTGCTCTCAGTTTGTCTAACAGCATGCTTCCGGCAATGAAGGTGAAATTTGCCTCAACACACAAGATATGAAACTCTGTTTCAACCCTGGTACTCTGGTAAGATTATTACTGTAGTAATAATTTCTAGTATTGTCTCTGGTGATATTATCTACCATGGTGTTATAGATGTCATGCTAGTATGTTTTCTTTTGTCTAGATAACTATAGGCCACTAGAACATGTACATTTTTATTCTTCATTGTAGAAACAGTATTAGATATTAGTTTGAACTATAGAGTCAGTACATTGATGAATTTACTCTTTTGTGAAATTGTGTTGGATGTTTTTATCAAATTTAGAGAATAATTAGAATTACGGAACACATTGTTCTACCTTGGCAGAAAATAAATGTTCTCCTGAGATAATTTTTCATTAATGAAAAGGCCTAATTTTCCTTGATTCATTAGATCTCTTGCAGGTAATATCACAGAAAATTTTGAAAAGGCTTAAATATAATAATGAAGTATGGATTTCCTTTAATATTTTCACTTCAGAGATCAGAGTTTATTAAATTCCTTCTCCTTTCCGAGAAGGAAGAAAGGGGATCGAAAAATGTGCAGTCAAAACACACATAAACAAATGTTTGCAAAGTCCATGGTATTTACAATAAACTGCATAACAAAGGATGACTGGCTGGAAGTAATGTCATCTTGTTTTATCCCTTCTTTGTTTCTGTCTTTATAGATTTTGGCAGCTTATATTATTAAGAATACATTTTCTCTTCATTTAATTGAAGTGATTTAAATATAACATATACACACCATCCCTCCTCCCCTAATGCATAATCAGGATAATGCTAACATTGCTATCCATAATAATTAAAGATCAAGTTGGCTTGGCAGTAGTTCAAACATACCAACTCAATGAGAGAGAAAATCAGATTCAATGAGGCTGGCCAGGGTGAGATAAGGTCCTTAATGCTGAGTTTGATGCAAAAACCCCTCAAACAAATAAAAAACAAAACAAAACATGGGATAAATATGCAAGCCCCACAAAGCATGTGACCACAAATGAAAAAAACATCAATCCCTAGAGATCCGGATAATTATTAAAAGGTAATAAATAAAATTGCCGTAATAGGATTAAAAAATCTGATAAAACTTTACATTTGTGCTTTTTAGAGACTTCCCAATGATATATTGAATGTCCCAGCCACCCAAAAAGTATATAGCACATAGAAGTTTCAGCTTTTTCACTGCATTCAAGGAAAAAGACATGGCATAGACTGGCAGTTTTCATGAACATATTTACTATTACATAAATAGGCCATATTTATTTATATGAATTTCATTTCTTTCTTACCTGCTATACATATAGAAAAATTTCCCTTCAACAAGACCCTGAAAGAAACATTTAATCTGAATACCAGAAAAAAATGTTATTAGATGAATTCAGGATTTTATGGCCCTGATGTTTTATCACATGAGAATGAAATTGTTATATGTTTGCAGTGGTAGAAAATGTCCTAAAAGACATTGCAAATAGTATTTTTTAATCCTACAATATCCAAAGAAAGGAAATGGCATTCTCCTTTGCACTGGTCTGCTGTTTTCAGAGGCTATTAAAATCCATGTGTGCGGAAAACAAAAGACAAAAGCTAATTGTTTATTCCTTTATTAAGAAGGGAAAGCATTATTTTGTCTTCATCTGTTCACCTTAACACATTTATTTTTCTTCTAGAAGCTTTAAATCATTGTCTCTAGTACCTAATATTCTGCTACACTTCAGATTACTATGCACATTTGCTTATTTTTGAAAATCAGAATGGTTTATGTTGGAAGGAATTGTGAATTGGTGGAGAATGTTTGGCAATGATGTCAAACCACAACAGTCGTCAAGTCCCAACTTTCCTGTCAGGGCAGGGACACCTTCCACTAGACTAGTTTGCTCAGAGCTTCATTCAGCCTGGCCTTAAACACTTCCAGCAACAGGGCAACCACAGCTTCTCTGGGCAACATCTTTCAGTGCCTCGCCACCTTCACAGTAATTTAGTTATTCTTAATACCCAATCTAAATCTACCCTCTTTCCCTTTGAAGCCATTCCCCCTTGTCCTATCAGTGCATGCCCTTCAGGTATGTCCCATTTTGGAAGTCTGCAATAAAATCTCCAAATGCACAGAATGAACTATCAAGAAAATGCTAACATTCTGACACAACCTTTTGGTATCTTTTGCAGCTTATGGTGCGTTGGCATGTTAGAGGAAGACCAAAGAAAAGACTTAAAAGTTTTCTGTGTCTAGGTCGACTAGATAATAGGGTGCATAATATGGAAAAACTTGGATACTGATCAAATTGTCTATCCTCCAATGCATTATATTTTTTGCTTTAAAAGAGAGTAAAACTGAGGACTTCCAAAGCAGACACCAAAGGGGTCACCATTTCAATTCTCTTAATACGAAAATTATAGCATTGCAATTTTCTGACTGGAAAATGAATGATATTTTCTGTAATAATAACATTCCAACAGATTATTCCTGGCTAATTCTCCCTAAGATGCTGTAGCTATATTTCTGCTATGAGACACATTTGTGGAAAAAGGTGGTGAAAAACAGAGCAGTTAAGTTTTAACATATAAAGCTTATGTGTAACAGGGAAATCCTTGAATAACCTGTAAAACTGTCAGCATTGGGCTACCTGATCCTCTTTTAAGAGTCAAAAACTTGATCCATAAACTGGAAGAAATTTAGCAAATGACACCTTTCTTCTAAAACAACTGGTGCCATTTTAAAAATATGAGTAAGGTTAGGTCTCACCTCATAGTCTTGTCTGCCTGGTTTTACTTCTTCAGTTGAACTTCGTGGAAACTGAAAAATCATCTCTAGAGGTAAAATATGGCATAATCTCCACAAAGGAACTTTCTTCCTGATTACACCAGTTATTGAATGCCTTGTATTCTGTAGCTTGTTTATACCTTCACAATAATTAATTTAACTTTTCTGCCCTACCTATGGTTGGTTTTGCTGTTATACTAGAACCCTACCCTTTACCCTTTCAATGTAAACTGCACTACACCTGCACTATTTGAATATAGTATTTAGTCTATTTCCCTTCTGTATTTTTGTGTCAAATGAGTTACTATAAGCACAACTATCATATTCCATGTTACTTAAAGGTAAAGGAAGTAGTCTTATATTACAGCTTATAAAGAGGAAAACATTCCTTCTTTCTGATCAATTCTATTTTTGAGAGGGACAGATTTTTGGAAGACAATTGATATAGTGTTTCTGGCTCCAAATATTAACTTAAATTTAAAGAATTCATTTCAAATTAATCTCTCACTATAAATTAAATTCCATCTTTTGCACAACAAGTTATCCTAGGAGACCTGTCCTCAGCAACTGAGGCTGGCCTCACCTTTACAGAGATGTGATGTGAGATTTGAGACACCTTGTCCATTAGCACCTTGCAGAAGTGCATTTAGTATAACCATAGGGGAAAGAGAAATGATATATTTTGAGATCTTGGTTGTTCCTGCTTTTAAAACCATTTCCAAAGGGAATGTAAAAGTCAGTGCATATGGCACAAATGTAATTCTGGACAGACATTGTATATGAATTACAGCTCAGAGACAACATCACCATCTGTCTGAAAAGTTCTTTCTGATCTCCTTGCTCGAAACACAAGAGAATCAGAGAAAGCATGTGACACCATGAGAAAACCACAGCAAAACAGCTGGCTCTCCATTGTAATAAAAAATGAAGTTTAAAAGAGGTGCTTGATAAGCTCTCCAATCTAATCTTATTATTCCTTGATGCTTTATCACTTAGTCATTGATGGAATTTCTTAACACTCTATAATGACTATAAAAGCTTTTTATTGGGTGAGAAATTTTGGCTCAGCTTGAAGCTTTGTATTAAAACACCTTATTCCACAAAAAATGACAATCCAGTCAATGAGCTGCTGATGCATTAAGATGTCATTATTTTAAAAAACTGGTCAATTGCAATTTCTTGAACTAAATAGTTTTTTGATAAACATTATTTCAGTCTAGGAGTGAACTAATTGGTACTCGAATACACTTTATATAAAATATGGTTTAATTTATTGGAAATTTAGCAATACAACTAGAAGAAAAAATATTTGTGTCCTATTTCTTCCTTAAATAGACTGTTTCTATATTTGTATTAGTATTTCCTTAGCTTAAACATGTATATGTATTTAGGGTAAAAATACAATTTTTGTTGCTACGTTTTGGTTGACAACAAATATGACAAGAGTGTAAGTAGCTTTTAGACTATTTTCTTAGCAAGGTATGAAAAATGTCTTCTGTATTTCCAAAGGGAAGTTTTAAGTAGAAAATAAATTCCTACACCTTCATATTCCTCATAAATTTTAATCAGTTTGCCAATGCAGCGTAAACTCCTAAGAGTACATTATAACAAGACCACTACAAAACAAATAAAACTGTAATTATAAATTATATAACAAGAGCAACTGCATTATATATAATGGAAGGAGGAATGGAAGGAGGAATAGAAGTAGACAGAAAAACAAAATAAATGGTCACTTAACCTGAAATTTACAGTTCAATATCACTTCTCTATAAAAACATCCCTTTCAAATGAAATTTCCCATTCAGGAAGCAAGGAAGGATACTTGGTCTTTTTTGTGTTTGCGTTCAAGAGCTTAAAGGATCAGCTATTTGTTGGAAAAAGGTCACCTTAAGAGTTTAAACAGGGAGTAGGAACATATTAAGTAAAAAAAAAAAAACAACTAAATATTAAAAAGCACTGGAAAAGTGTGTTGATGTGACGCTTATAAATAACTATTTCATCCTATGTGAGATTTTATATTGACTGGGCTTCTGTACCTTATGCTAGCGAAGGAAAGTTAAAAACGCCCTTCCAGAGGAAACCAACTGCATAAATAAAAATCAAATACTGATTTAATCAGAGACTACCCTGTCATCCCTACAAATCTTCTGGAGCTGATAATGTTCTGAATTCAGACTTTTTAAAGGATTTGGGAAAAGCTGATATATTCTGTTGCTATAAAGAACTCTCTGAACTATGAGGATCTGTGGTCTGACTTGACAGTGCAAGGAGCAGACCTAGAGCTGTAGGACAATAGATGTGCTGGTTCAGTGCTTGTTAGGGAAGCAATACCATAACAAAAAGACACCAGAAAATATGACTGAATATTACATCTCCTTGAAAACATCACTGAAAAAAGATACACAATCTGGAAAGACACAAAGTTCGAATACTGCAAAATATGAAGAACATTTCAGTTCTAAATATCCATCTTTTCTATTGGGAAGTAATCAGCTTGTGGTACACATACCTATTTTCAGAAGTATTACTGGATGATGCACAATAAAACTCTTGACATACTTTGAGAAGTTACTATATCTAAGTGAAATACAGTGTATTTCCTTGTAAATTAATCCAGGAGCAAAGTAAAATGATCCCTCTTCTGCCAGTGAGCAAGTTTGTGAATATGGACACATTGTAGTCATCCCAACATTATATACATTTCACTCTTTCTTACTGTGTTAAGAACAAAGAATGACAACTGTCATTATAAATCTTGGAAAATATTTTTATTCATAGGCCTCAATGTGCTTTAAAAAAGGAGATAAAATTCAGTAATTTTGATACAGGATGAAATAGATTCAGAAAAAGTTGCACTAAACAATTCTGATTTCAATTCAAACACATTATCCACCGAGCATGCAATATATCTGAACACTGGATAGCATACAAGATTCTTATTCTTGATAAGACTTCTGAAGGCAAATGAGTATAATCAAGACTAGAAAACCAGAACATAGAAATTAAGCAGTTAAAACCTCAAACCGGCAGTAATTTCTGGCCATCTGCTGTGCTCGAAGCTTGATGGTTAAACGTGCAAAGACATCAGGTCATTGCCTGAAAATAAGAACCTGGGCCTCAGTTAGTTGACCAACTGTGTTGCCAGCACGTATAAATGATTTACACTACTGGGAATGCAGAGCGCTCTGCGGAGTAACAGCGTGTGACATTCTATTGCAAAGCTAATGTTGAGTAAGCTGCCTGGAACTTGACTGATGAATGAAATATGCTTATATATTTAGCATTAATCCAGTATAAAAATCTTGTAGAATTTTAATCAAGAAGGTGGTATTATTATAAATCCATTTTGCTTTAAAACCAATTGAGGCCATGGAAGGTACTCTTAATGTCAAGCATATTCACAATTCTTGATAGCCATTTAACTAATCTTGACTGTACATAGCATACATACACCAGAAATGCTTTCTTAAAATAATTTTAAAATTTTATTTAGTTTAATTCCTGTGTGAGGAATTTGAATGGATTACAGATGCAATACAAAAGTGCAGAATTAATTTTTCTTTATTCTAAAATGAAATTTGTTTTCTAAATTGCAAAATAAAATTTAAAATACAGGATCTCAACTCTTGTTATTACATGTCTTTATATACTTCTTAACTTCCCCTATTTGGTGTTTATCTTTTTTTGGGGGGAGGGAGTGTTTTCCCATCAAGTATCACAGGTCACATTGATCATTCCCTTAGTGGCAAAGATATACCCATATATATATTTTTCAGTTTCAAGAGATATAAAATTAGCCTGTTCTACAAGACTCGTACATTGAACTCCATTAAAAAATTAATTAGGAATTCTTTAAATTTTAAACTCTATACATAGTTATATATCTTTACTGAACTTAAAAAAATCCAAAACAAACAAACAAACCACCAGAAATAGCAAAATAAAAAAATATTCTGTAGAATTTTACTAATTTTTTTTTGCAGAGACAGATAATTTAAATTGTTTACTTAAATAAGAATTGATTTACAGCATTACCTTACCTGAAATGTTTGAGGTTCTGCAGTCACTAAAATGTGATCTTCTCAGAAAAAGTCCATAGGATATCAAATCTTCAGATATATCTCCACACTTTGAAAGGATTTCAAACTCTTGGGTATGATCCTGGCTGGAGGATGAAAATTTAATCAGGATGATAGCTATCATGAGACATACTATGTACCTGGTTCAGAGTCACAAAAGAAAACTTTCATTGCAGAATCAGACCTTGCTCCTCTGTTTGGATTGCAGCTCCTGTTACTGCAAAACTTTGAGAGAAAAAGTGAATTACAGAATAAATAAATCAACAGAAATTCAACCCATATGAAATGCTTAATTGGGAACAGCTGGCATTTTTATCATCCTTTCCATCCTGCTGCCAGTTATTTATTAAATATAATGATGAATTATTATGCTTCTCATTATATTTTTGCACATGAATCTGTTTTGAGCTATATTCTAAAATAAGGGCACTTCTCACAAAAGTTATAAATCTCTATTTTTACATTCCATCAATAATAGTGATATCAAAGATGTCTTATAGGAAAATAAACATCAAAGTTAAAACTAAATTGTCAATTTATGGCATAGTGATATTTTCTCCATAATTTAGGAAAAAGAAAAATCAATTGCAATGAAATTAGTTAATTCTGTTATCCAACAAGTCTTACTCAACATGTTGATTAGAACTTTAGTAAACTGCCAAAGGAAGTAAAAAAAGAAATAAATAATTGCATACATTCTCAGAGCTTTGGAAGAAACCATGAGAGAACTTAAAGCTTGAGATATTAAGACCTAGGGATTTATTTTTTTTTTTTCCTGTGGGAGTGAAGTTGTTTTTACTATTTAAGAACAAAAATATTAGTCTATCAAATTTTGGCAGAAAATTATCTTCCTTCCTGGAAGGTGGGCAAAGAAAATGTCAGAAGTGGTATCATCCCTACAACCAATTTTGTCTCCCATCCCAACCACAGGTTTCAAAGACTGAGAGGATCTTTTATGCACAGGTATGCCATAGCTGAGAGATGGGAGGAACAGTCTCAAGGACAGGGCTGAACCTAGGGAAAAGTAAGACAGACAACCTGACAGTTGATGAATCAGTGGGAAAAGAAAGAAAGTGGAAAGCAAACTTCATAGCTCTGCTCTCCACAGCAGAGCTAAATGAGCACATAACCTTGTGGCCCAGTGGCTCTGCTGTTACTTGCAACAGACAATGTTTTATGATATGCTTCCAGTGACATCTGGACTGGGCTGGGTCTGCCAGGAGGGTTCTTATAGCCCATAACTTGTTTAATAATGAGTTATCCAATATTTATCTGAGTAAATAAAGGCACTGTACCCCTCACTTTGGCACCTCAAAATTATATTTTTCAAAAGTAGACATAAACCCCATAGCAATATCCCACTATTAAAATATTAATATCTCCATATTTTGCTCGCCTTTCCCCTCACTCCTGCCCCCTCCTCCAGAAGCCATGCCCTTGTTTTCCTGGAGGCACAATCTTGTCAAGACACAAAAAAGCACCAAATCAAGAGCTGCATAAATTGTTCAAGCACCTTTAGCAGCACATCGTCTTGGGCCTCTTATGCACAGGAAAGAATATTTTGGTTTTGTCCATAAAAAGGAGAAGAATCTACATATGAATTCTGACTGATTTTTGATATATATGTTGAAATAAAACATAATAAATGTTATTTCTAGTTAAGACATTCAGTGATCACATAGTTAAATTGAGAGTATTCTCAATATCAACTGACATAAAGCGGAAAAGCCAACATCAGTTGTTAGTGGTTTAGTAGTTACATGTCTTTGTCAAGATCATCACACCCAATGCTAAACTTGAAGCAATAATCTGGATCATTGAGACCATATCTTTTCTCACTTACCTCTATCCATGTTTGGAAGAATTCTGACGTAATTTTCTTATTGACTTCCCATTAGCACTGTATTATTGAAGAAATCAAGAGTTCTGGGTGTAGACTTATTAAAATTTAAAGCACTGCAATTTTTGATCAAAGCTAATTGCATTTAATTTCTTTTTTATTTCCTTTTTGATTTTCAAACTGATATGACAACATAAAATATTAGGTTGCTATCCATGATCAAAAATTAAATGCCAGACCTTGGTTCAGATTTTGCAGTAAAGTAATAGTTACACGCCCTCAAAATGGTGAGCATTAAACCTTAAAAGTCTGCTTTATACACAATAATGAAATGAAATTTATTGAACTCTATAATGGGAATGATGAAAAAATCCATTGTCAGTCGTCACTGTCACTATTTGAATTAATTAGTACTAATACCATAATTTGGTCTAATTTACCTTATGGTATTGTAAGTTCTAGGAAGATTTATCTTCTGATGAACTTTTTACGTATAAATCACTTAGAAGCGATTTTGTATTTATTATAATCAAAAATAAATAAGATGCAATATGCATCAAGCAGAAGTTTCTATTATTATACTCAGTGGGTTATTTTGGTTTGTTTTTTCCTAATGTGGTCTGCATCTGTTCAGAAACTTTTTATTGATTTTTGCATCATTATTCTGAGTTCATAAACAGCAGTAGATCTAACATAATGATTGTGTCAGAGTATCTTGTTGAAGCTAATAATGAAGTATTAATTCACATGAAATTATTTTCTTCTGATTTCCAATAAAATTTTTAATTTAATTTATTTTTAATTTATTTCTAGCACAGCTGAATATAGTAAAGAAATAATTAGCAATGTTCTATGTTGGATTGTTCACTCAAGACAAAAATGAGCTGAAACATCTGTCAATTTTGATGCAAATACTCACTAAAATATTTTGGTTACTTCAGCTTTGAATAGTTCAACTGTAGGTGTAAGAGTAGTTATTTCTTTCTCTACCTCTAGGCTCTGTGAAACTTCTTCCAGACCATACTTCTGTCCACATCTCTTTCCAGGCAAATACAGAAATTTCTGTTTGTGAGTGTGACTTCCACTTATTAATGTCATAGAATGCATTTTTTTCCCAGAATTTTCTGAAGTTTGCAATTTCTGCTTTTGTCAAAGAACAGGTATTCTGTGGGGAAAAAAAAAAAAAATTCTGCAACTACCTAAATGATTTTGTTATTGTTATGGGTCCTCTTATTCTCATTTTCATACTTACCAACAACTAAAGAGCACTGCCTCTATGAGGGATGCTCTAAAAAGAAAAAAAGACATTCTGAGAATTTCTATTTACTTTGTTGTACTCTTGGTCACAAGATAATTTTTCGTTCCTTTGAGAAAACTTCGTAAACTATGCATTTCCTTATTCAAATTTGCCTTCATTTTTCGAATATTTCTATAATATTTTTGTAACTATTCATATTTATTCATTGAAGTAAATCTTTGCAGCACCCTATTTACAGCCTCTAACTTTTGCTATTGTAATAGGAAAACTATAATTTTTCTCTCTCACTCTTTTTTTTTTTTTTTTTTTTTTAATATTGTTAAATAGACTTCTTAGGTCCATGGGCAAAAAGGATTTATTTATAGAATACTGCACAGGAAAACTGCATAAATTAAAAATTATTTCTATGATGCCTTAAAATATTTTGGAAGCAGAGAAATCCTATAGAGATGTGAAGAAAACTGGGAACTGTAAAAAAAAAAAAAAAAGAGGAAACCAGCAATTGTTGAATCTCTGCCAGATTTTAATCAACTAATGTTGAAATATTTGCTATAACTTTGCACAATAAATTAAATGAAGCTATTCTAAAAAAGGGACTGCTCAGTCAAGGTAATTCATAAACTAAAATTATCCATTGAAAATAGAAATTTGTATAATATTTTGGTGATACAAAAATGTTTATAAAATACGTAATTATGAAGGTCCCTTAATTGGGTCCTAATATCTCTCAATACAAAATATCTTTTATAAAATATTGGTTCATTCATAATTTAATGTTGTCCTTAGAAAAAGTGCTTTTTATTTGGTGCCCATCAGAAAAAGACTGAATAAAGATAATGATAATGATAATGATGATAATGATAATGATACTACTACTAATAATGATGATAATAAGCTGACCCTTACAGTCTGTGTAGAAGACAAAAATCAAAATTATGCAAATTATAATCATAACATGATAAATGTTTATTCACTTGTGGTTTAAGATATTATTAATGCAAAGTTTGATATTTAGGTTGTGTTATTCATGTTTGTGTTCTAACTCAATACTTGTATTTCCTTGATTTTTCTTCTTTGGAATTCAGGTTTACTTGTAAATGGGACTTTTTTAGTGACACAGCAGTTTGAGGGAGATGTCTGTGCTCTCTTCTGCCTCATCAAACCTGCCTTTCTTGATAGAGTTTTGCCTGGAGCACATAGTTGATCTCCCACAGTAGTACAACAGGGTTTTTATATTTGATTCTGTCATTACCCACTCAACTTCACAGAGAAGGAAGCTGGTTATGTTTTTTGTCTTTTAGGAACAGCAAGTGCTCTCTAGGTTTCTCTGGATGCTCTGCATTGTCTCAACAGAATTCATCTTACCTTCTTCAATTTTTTTTTTCCTACTAATTGCATGTCAAGTAATATGTAAATTCCTGCAATTTCAGCATTATGCCACATCACACTTCTACTCCCACATTTGTTATCTTTATTAAAGCCACAAGTAAACAAGCAAACAAAAATTATCAATCTATGTTGCAAGAAAAGAGAAATCAGATTTTCTCCTGCAATCACAGAATCTTCTATGCTCTTGGTGATGCCCTATACACATATACTCCTTAATGCCTACAGGATTAGTCTCACAGTTTCTTAAAAACTTTTTCTATATATCAGGGTAGAGCTGTGTTGTTATTTCCTACTTATTATATATCCATATTTTTCTCCTTCCACCCCAAGATAGAAATAAAAGAAAATACATTTCTTTTTAATTGAATTTAATTTCTTTTTAATTGAACCTGTGTCCTTTTAACTGAACACACATGGCAGTGTGCTCTTGTTCACAATTTGCATAAGAAGCTCTTAAATTAAATCAGCTGTCCACAATGATATTCCTAATTGGTTCACCAAACTTACAGCATGAAAAATATGGAACATGGATGCCCAGTGCAGAATTAAATAATCACAGCTTCATTAAAAATTATAAAAAATAAGATGAAATGAAATTACATGAAATGAAAAGATAAACAAAATAAAATAAAATAAAATAAAATAAAATAAAATAAAATAAAATAAAATAATAAAATAAAATAAAATAATATATAGATTATCGTAGCTGCACAAATCTTTGTTAAGTTTGTAACAATTTAACTCCAGTAAGTAACTAAACCTCATGCAACTGCTCATTCACTAACCCCTTCAGTGAGATGGGGGACAGAATCAGAAAATCATGGGTTGAGATAAAGACAGCTTAATAAGGCAAGAAAAACACATGCACAAGCAAAGCAAAACAAGGAATCCATTCACTAATTCCCACAGGCGGCAGGCGTTCTGCCATTCCCAGGAGTGCAAGGCTCCATCACACAGCATTGTGACTTGAGAAGGCAAACATTGTCACTCCGAATTTCCTTCCTTTCTCCTTTTCACCTTTGTATGCCGAGCACTTTGCCATACAGTCTGGAATATGCCTTTGGTCGGCTGGGGTCAGTTGTCCTGGCTGGGTCCCCTCCCAGCTCCTCTGCATCCCCAGCCTCCTGGCTGATGGGGTTCAGTGAGGAGCCAAAAAGGCCTTGACACTGCGCGAGCACTGCTCAGCAGGAACCGAAACGTCCCTGGTATCAGCGCTGTTTTCAGCACAAACGCAGAACACAGCCCCATAAGAGATACTGCAAAGAAAATTAACTCCACTCAAGCCAAAACCAGCACAACAAAAATATATTGCTAGATGTAAGTAACCTAGAATCAGAAGATGAGCTGTAAGGCTTCTGCAACCTTGTTTCTAGTAAATTTGGAAATCTATCTCAGGAGTAGATAGAGAGTTCATTCTTATTTTTTGAGCAAAAACCCCCAAAAAATCTGAAGAAAATTTCCCTCTAGCAAACAACTTTTATTGTTAAATTTCCTCAATATAGAACATGGCTTGACTCCCAACACTTTTTTTAGCTGAGGTCCTAGCAAAAATAGAATTTTGAAATAAAAAGAAATTTGTTTTCAATATAGTAAAATGAGTAAGTGGTCGCCTGAAGAGAAGGACTAATTGATTGAATAACATATACTTATAAATTAAAAATCTCACATGCAAGTTATATGATGGGGTGTGTCATATGGAACGTCTGACTATTATTTTGGTTTTACTACTAGATTACTAGGCTCCAAAAGGAAGACTCTAGTTTTCTATCTCTACTCAGTATCACCAGATTAACTTTGTACATTTTGACATAGATCTTTTTACTCTCAGTTGGTTCTTTTCAGAGGGTGATCCATTTCTCCATATTACTGTATGATATAATGAGCTGCTTATAGTGGTTAATTGTATTATGACTTTTACCTCAACAGTTTTTGAAAAAACATGTTATTAGGACCTCTGGAGCCTCTAGACAATGTCAGTCCTTGCTATTTTTATTTAATTATTATTGTTTTATTTCTTATGTAAGTATTGTTATCAGATCTATTTCTGGGCATAATTCATCCAGTTGACAAACAATTCCTTTTTAACAACCTCCTATTTATTGTTCAAAGTGCATAGAGTAATCGTCTAGATAACAGAGAATTCTCCATGGTTGGATGGTTGACTTTTCCAAAATGGTGAAACATACTAATGTGATTTCAGGCAATTAAGAGACATTTTTTTGTGCAACATCATTTTACAAACAAACAAACAAACTAATGAACAAACCAAACCCCAGAATCCTAAAATTCTAAGCATTATTGTATAGTGTACTGAAAACTCTAATATTTTTTCTCCATAAAAGTGTGTATTTTATTAAAGCAATTGGGGTTTTTTGTTTGTTTGTTTTTCAGTCTTTCCAGTCCTTACAGAGTCTTACTAGATATGAGTAATAAAGGGAATGCCAAAGTTAAACGCATTCAGTTTATGATGGAAATAACGATCTTTCTTCAGTTTGCTTTTGAGGTATTTATCTCAGAGAGAAGTATCAGTAATTGCTTCATATGAGATATACACAGAGTGAAACTTAATTAGTAATTTAAATGTACACCAAATTGGAACATTTTGAATCCCAATTAAAATTAATAGCTGCAATTAATTCAGGATTATTTGTCACCATCTTGTTCCCTGTTCCAGCTGCTGACATTTTCAAGTAAATGAGACAGTGTTTGGCGAATCTATGTCACAAACAACACCATCAAGGGATGCTGTCAGCTGTTTGTTTGTCGGAAGGATGTTAAAACCTTTCTATCTGCCTTACAGTTGCCTTTGCAAGGGATCTACCAATCACAAAAGCTGTCAGATCACCACCTGCATAATGTGAAAAAGCTTCCATGAGTCCTGAGATAAGCAGAGCTGCTCAACTCCTCATGTGTATTAAATTAATCTTTCTCATTTACATGTAAGGAAATAGAAATTCAGATTTGTTTGTACATATTTGTCAAGAGGACTAAGATTTGCTTTGTATAAAAGTTACAATCATATTCTTGAGAGTCCAGGATCTTGCAAAAAAAATTTAAGAGTCATCTTTATTTTGTTCTTATTTCAAGAAGCAATTTGTTCAGAGCTTTTGGACATATTTGTTAAGCTATGCATTCTAACCCAAAACTAATTCAAATCCAGACAAATGTGAAATTTTTATTTGTCTGGGGAAACATTTCATTAAATATGCATTAAATCTCACCCTTACTTTTACATGTGATTATTACACAACATTCGTCTTGAAACTGATGAAATGCAAAGCACAGACAAAATTTCACCTGAAGTCAACGAGAGAGACTTATACTAGACCCTTAGTATTCATACCCTACACCCAGTGTTCCAGTGGATAAATGGCATCTTCTTTCCAAATTGAACAAAAATCTGTGTTTAATTTCTTACATTTACTTGGTAGTAAAATGCCTTTGGATTGTTCTATCCAACACGGTAATATCCTGTAAACATCACAAAATAAAGCTGTATTTTGTCATCTTAGGCTATTGCTTCACGTAAGCTAAAATCTAACAGAAAATTTAACATGTCAAAAATAGCCCTTTTGTTGAGGTCACTGGCAAAAACCTCTGCCTTTAATATCCAAAATGACCTATGCAAATAAGATTTCTCCATGTGAAATCGACAGAGTGAAATATTAATCTGGGAAACTTCAGTAGACATGTCATGCAACAGACACATTTAGGGTGCACCAGGTTAGGTGCTACTAGTTTTTTAAACATGTGAGTAGAAAATATCACTTTTTTTTTTTTTTATGTTTTCAGAGAGACCTGAAACTCTGTTTGGCATTTCTTTTCAATTGGCTGCATTACAACCAGAAAAGTCTGTGAAACCTCTGGTATTTAGGATAATTTCATCTGTATTGCCCACGACTGTCAATAGATAAAAAGTTGTGTTGTGGTTTTTTTTTTTGCACAGGAGATATCTAGGTTCGTACAATTTATTTATTAAATTCTGTTGCCCAGAAAATCACCACTTTTCTATCATAATTTCGTTCTATGTCACAACTACAGCTACAAATTACTTCTCTGGGTTTAGGCTGTGCTCAGTAATCAGCACAGTTGAACCATACATCACAGGAAATTGAACCAGGGCAAACCCTTTTTTAGTCCTGCAATCTATTAAAACTTCTGTTTTCTGTGAAAGGCTCCTAAATGCTTTGTGGGTGTCTGCTGTTAAGTTTATGTTTCTGTTACTTTACAGAAACTCAGACCTGCAAAATACCTGTAACTCCCTTAACAAATGTGCAATCCTGCTCCCATCACTGCTTTCTGCCTGCATGCTTTTGAAAATTATGGAGCCTTTCTAACTTGTGAGAAGTCCAGTAGTTGATATGATAAAAGATGTTAACTTATCCACTTCATCTTGCCAAAAATCTGTGAGAGAGCAATTCTTGTAGTAGATCATGCTGTTTCTGTAATGGATGTGTTTTCCCTGTTTCACAATCAGAAGAAATCAGAAAGCAATTTTACCTGCCTTGTAGATTAGCAAGAGAAATTTCCAGGTTTAGTGAACCAGCTCAATGTTGCCCAACATCTCTTTCTTTGGCACGTAGATCAGAGTTTTCCTCAACACATGTTTTTGTTCAGGGCTATTCACAATGTACTGTGTGAATGAGTACATATGATGGCTACAGTATGACAACTTATGATGCAGAGTGTTGGGATTTCTGACAATTGTTATTTGTTCATTTATTTTATGTTTGAAATCTTGAGATGCAATCTTGGAAACAAAGAGCTGAAAGGGTAAGAGGAGACAACCACGTGAAGAACAAATTATCAATGGGATAGGGAGACATCCCTGATGGACAGGCTCGGAAATGGAAAGAATTTGTTCATGTGATAATAAACTGTAAGCTTTCAGTAAGAGATGATGGAAAAGGAAAGCCAAATCTTTCCAATTTAGGGCTGAATATACAGAGACATCTCTAGAGAAAGCAAACAGGCAGCACTTTTTTCTGGGCATTTCTGGTGGAGTAATACTTGGAATAGGGGACTCATTTCAAGGAACTATCTTCCAGATAAACATTTGTAAACTGTAGGGATTTCAGAAAGAACCGTGACAATTCCAGAAAATTACACATCTCTGGCTTGTCTAATGCCTGGAGTGAAACAAGAAATCAATAAGCATTTGAAGGATGAAAACCCAAAAGACAAAATTGTTATTTTAAAGAATGCAAGAGAGTGTAAAAAGAAATAGTGTTGTTATGATGTTGAATAACAAGAAAGAAAGTTGAACTAGCTATTTCAAACATATCCAAAGTTCTATTAAAGCAGCAATATGACTTTCCTGATGGAAATGACAAGAACATCTTCTAAAAAAATACAAAAAAAATAATTAAAGCTATTTTTTTATACCTTACATAATAAAATAAAGAAGAAAGACAGCTCCTGGACACCTGTGCTGACAGATTTGTTTTTTCTTTTCAAAAACTCTGTTTTCCTCTATATTACACTATCTATCCTTGTATTGTTATTGGAACACATTTTATATTTCAGTATTTGCATGTATTCAACCTTTAAAGTAATTTTAAAAATTATTTTAGTTAATACATGTATATTAATACGTGTAATACTCTCCTTAATACATGTATTTCCATGACCAAGAAAATTAAATCATTCTGTTCTGAAAATTTAGGTAAAAACCTTATTTTAACACTTTCAGAATACAATTTGGGATTTGTTGGAAATATTTTACTATTCTTCAGAAATGGCTTTCCCTAGAACCGATATTCTGATTTCATATTACATGGACATCAGAGATCATGTCTTATTAGTGATTACAATCTCATGAATGCTTGAAAAATTATTGTGTTAACATGTCATGTTAAACGGAGAAATCAACCTCCTTGCAATGCTGAACAGTCATTGTAAACTGAGTCTGAATACACAAACAAACTTCATTTTACACTTAAAGACTTTGGATCACTTCAATAACTGTCTTCCAAAAACAAATGAAAATAAAAGAAATACAGTACTAAAATTTGCAAAATTGAGTTTAAATTACTTACAACTTGTTACTGTTTCAACTGTATTATTTTTATTTTTTTTTCTATCTTCTATTATATGAACAGGATAATTGGAAATTTTATGAAGTTTGCAATTATTCTGTATAGGCTTAAATTTCTGACACACTAAAATAATTCCAAAATACAGTGGTCAAATATTGCAAAACACACCAAACTCAATGAAAACATTTGAGTTCATCAAACTACTGAAAAAAATTATTTTTTCCTTTTCAGTGATGATTCAGATCAGCTTCCCAATGTTTGTCTTTTGTAGCAGAATTCTACTGTTTGACTAATTCTTAACCTAGCAAAAATAAACCACTGTTTAATTGGTCTGAAGTTCAGTGATAAAATATGCAGCAATTGATAGGGGTATGAGTATTAGAAAACTTTTACTGGTGCCAGCTGAAGGTCTGCTGCAATAGCTTTATCACAACGAAAGAGAGAAAGTTTCTCTACAAGTATCTCTTTCTACCCATATAGGAATGCTTTTAGAACATAAAGCAGATACCATTGAAATTAAATCTTTTCTTGCTAAATATCAGAAAAACACCCCCATTATTTCTATCTGCAAAAATCTGGCTTTCCCTTTCATATTGAAATAAGATGACATTACACTAAGCTGACATATTTCTTTCTTAAAAGCAAACACAACTGTATTTTGTATAGTTTCTGTGTTTCTGAAAATATTACTATGCTATGTGGTATAAATTACATCTCAAAAAGAGAACAACAATATACCCAGAGAAGCAATAAAAACCAAATATGAACTGTGCTGAATTCTCCAAACTAGTTACTGTAAAGTAATTCCAAATAATAAAATTATAAAACTAGTAACTGGGTGCCTGTGCTTGTAGTCACTGAGCTTAAGATAGAGTAAAAGACTTACCATTGAAAGAGCAAGAGGCCTTTTTTTCCCCCAAAATCAGACAAGGCCCAAGTTGCTACTCATGTATGACATTTTACCCTTGCAATCCACAACACATATTTCTTCAGAAAAAAAACTGGTATGTATGTAATCTGTAAATTTTATTAACATTTAAGAGAAGGGCTATTGCTAATTGTATGTTCAATGTAGAGCAAACTCAAGTGTTAACATGTCAGTCTTGACCCAGAATTCATACTGAGCCAGGTAAAACCTGGTTTTCTAGGTAAAAGACATCTCCCACATTTAATTTCAGGGTTTATTCAGGTAGAACCCTTCATACAAATCAGCAGCTGACCACCCAGGTAACTTGATGGACATATATTACTGCAAAAGCAATATAATTTCTGAAATCCTAGTGATAGTAAGCAGAAATACATAACTTTCTTAACTTTCCTGATAGATTAATAGGAAATCCTTCACATAATTACCATAAAAATATTTCTAGCCAATGGTAATACTGCTCTGGAAAACTATAATTATTAGAATGGATGTGGAGAATAGTTCTTAGGCAGGTTATCTTTAGTTTGTTACCCCCTCTTGTACTTGATTCATTTGATCTCCCAAATACTGTGTTGCTCAAACCGTTCACTGTCGAGTGGCAGTGTTGTCTCGTGAGCATCAAATTAACATTGAGAGTGACCACAAAAAGATATTTTTTGTACGACAACTGCAATAACATCTTTGCTTGCAACATCAGGGAAAAAGCAAATGACCGTAACTGGTCAGATCAGGGGAATGGAAGAGTTTGAATGAGAAATTCAGAGAGGAAAACCAGAAATATGTCTTGGCAGACACATCTGCTGAAATGAATGTAACTTCAAAAATAGAACAAGTATAATTATTTGTCATGCCATTATTTCCTTGCAAAACCACAAAATATTTGTCATACATAGCACGTGAAATAAGGGTACAAAAACCAATGTAATTTTTTCACTTTCTTCTTCTTCTTCTTTCTATCCTGATACAATATTTCAAAGAATTTAAGAGGACTTAAGATACATGCAATTAAAAAATTCACTGTTGGAAGCAGCTATCTTAATGAACTATGTAATTTTGTACATTTAAGTGTTATGCCTTTGGACTGTAACAAGGATACTCAATGCTAAAGCCATTAAGACACTCTATTGGAATTGTCATGATTGGTAAAGCTGCACTTGTTTAATAAAGAAACACTAAAACTGAAGCAAATGAAGACTGTTTAAATATTTAATCATGTTTTCTAAAAATTACAGGAAACAAAATATCTAAGGAAGCAATTAGCAAAATGTTATTAATTTGTGACAATTAAGTTTTTTCTAGTTAAAAATAACATGAGAACTCTTTTCAATTTTGAGTGTTTCTTATTTGCTTCAAGATTTAATTGGTACGGGGAGGTTGTGATTTCCCCAATGTTAGTAAGCAGAAAAGATTGATGTAATTTGAAAAAATGCAGTAAAAGAAGAAGAACGTGAGAATGGCCAGAAATTACTAATTATATTTCTCTAATTTCCCATTTAAAAGATGTTTCAACTTTGGAATAATAAGTTTGATCAGAATCATTCTGCAAAATCACAGTGAAATTACCAGCAACAACACATACGGTTGTCATAAGAATATCTGCCCTCCAAATAATGCTCTTCATTAGCCAAAAGTAGAGTAACAATTTACAAAGTGCATGGGATTTTTTAGTGAGTAGCTTTGCATATGAAAATGACAGAGATTCATTGTAGATAAAGGCATGTTCTGGACCATCCCTGGCCCAGAATTTTAACTGGAAGATATTCTGGAGAATTATCTGGTGGAATAAATCAGCAGAGTACAAAGGGTGTACAAGAAACTCAAGAAATTAACTGTGTAGGCTAGGACCATTGTCTAGATCCATCTAAATAACAACAATTTTCTGAAGTAATATAGCATTTAGGTAGAAATATTTTGATAATAATTATGTGAAGGACTGCATCTTAACTTATCAGGAAAGTTAGAAAAGCTAGGTATTCTCAAAAGCTCCAGTCACATACACACCAAAAAACCACAACTAAAAAAATCGTGTCAAAACACAACTAAAAAATTTGTTTGTTTTATTGTAAAGGACTGCACTTATATGACAGATCAGTTTCCATTTTCCATTTCCTTTCTAAAGGCCTATATGTTCCTTTGAACTCCACAAAATCTTACAAAAGGATATTGCAGTAAATAACATTAATTCAGAGTCAGAGTGATCATTCTGTAAACTCATTTTGTGCTTGACGTGATCTCAGATAAATAACATCCATGCATGTATCTCAACCATCCTCATATCACATCATAATTTTGCATGTGGATCCTCAGAGTTCTGCTTCTAGGCAGTAGCTTTGGAGCTAAATTAGCTTTTTCTTGTGACTACAAAACATATGATAGAAAATGTTTAGACTAAAAAGTTTTTTATATTGCTAGACTAATTAACATTAATCAGAGTTTAATTTTGCTGTAATCCACTTGAGAGTCATTTTAAGAATTAAAAAAAAAAAAAA
>WAAE01026713.1:0-36941 GCA_013400495.1 Nicator chloris | reverse complement strand
AAAAAAAACAAAATAAAAACAAAGCACACGCACACGCTCATTTTGCATTTCTTCAAGAGCACAGAAATATTTTGAATACAATACCTCAGGAGATAGCATTATTAAATAGAAAACGAAAAAAACCAAATTAATGTTTTTCAGAAGAATTTGCACCATTTAAAATGGTTTTTTTGAGATATAATTTTAAGTTGAAGCTTACAATCCTGATGAAGTACTTTAGTCTATGTTAACTACCTAGTGGAGTTGAAGTTTAGAGCTTCCAGTGGTCCTTAGCTACTTTTATATAGTGAAGTCCATTTTTCTGTTTTAGAGTTCTAAGACTTGCTAGTTCAAGTGAGGTTAGCCAGAACATTAGAAAAAAGCCACAATGGACAAAAAAAAAATAGCTTAAGCATGATAATCTTCCAAAGAGTAAGCTGTTCTGACGAATTTCTTGTGCCAGTAGTTAAAAATTACTTCAAGTATGCCAAACAGGTGGGCAAAAATTGTTTTTATTTATTAGGAAAGATGCATGCTAATATAATGGTAGTCTTACTTGCTTCAATAGAATATTATATCAGACAAAAACTTTTCAAAATATCTACCATTAAATAGATCCTTAATAATTACTTTGCCTTCAGAATTAGATTCTGAATACAAACATAAAAATATAGTACAGAAAAGGTTTGCAAGAAGGAGTTCTCAGAAGCAGCAAGGCCATTTACAACTAAAATCTTGTTTAGTGAGAGACGAAATGAAGGAATCAAAAGGAGTGGTGGAGTGTAGGTAACACAAAATAGGGAAGCTGCATTTAAATTTCACTGCAGGGTTTTTTCAATGTTTAACGTACAACAGAAATAATTTCAAAGCTTTGTAATACAGACACTTGGCATCCTTCAGGATATATATATACCCCGGGAAAAAATTTCAGACTATAGATATGTCAGTTACATGTTCTGGAATTATAAATGGAATTTTTTTTTTTTTGAAAAGCAAAATCAGAGGTGGGTCATTTCCACTGTATTGTAACAGCCAACACAATATAGAAACCAGAGGAATACACAAGAAACTTCACATGGACAGTAATGGTATAACTAATAATTCTCCAATATGATGAATACTGCAGAGAAACATCCATCCTACCATGTAAGATCAAAGCATTTATCATTGCTATACTGATGGAGGACACACTTTCCCACCCAAAACTTTCCCCCATCCTCATTACAGGAGTCTATAAAGTGAAACAGACTCAAAACTGCTGCAGTTCCCCCCCAGTACAAAGTTTCAGAGGTATGTGACCTTCAAAGACTCTAAGAGAAAAGACTAGAAGGCAGGACATCAAAGTATAGTTCCACTACTCATTTTGAAGTACTGAGTTAACGGGAAAGAAACTTCAAATGCAAGGCTACAAGAATAAATTCAGAACAGTTTTTCCCAACTAAAGTCCCACACTACTATGTGTTTGAAGAAAGGTTTTAAAGTCCCTCATGCAAGTAGCAACAGTGATACCACTCTTCAAATTGTGGAACTGTCCTTGGTGTTATAGGTGACCACAAAAAGGTAACTATAAATGGAAGAAACGTAAGCTTAGTGAGAAATCTTAAGATTGTATAGGGCTTTATCTAAAATAAACAGAGGCCTTCCACTGAAAAGGTCTTCAAAGACCGTCTTAGTTTTGTTTAGCAGGCTAGTACTGTACAATCCAGAAGTGACCAAAGTATGGTTTTTGGTTATCAAAGCAGCATTTTCTGTGTTTATAAAAGCCTGGAAAGAAGTACTCCAGGAAGGTAAATGGATTTCTGTCCTGGAATCCAGGATGTTCATTGATGAGATGGAAGAAACTTGTGAAGAAAGTCTTGTGGTCAGTAAGTTAATATTTAAAGTACGACAATGGTATCCACATCTTGTGCTCACAGCTGTAACATAGGTAAGAAATTAAGTTCTTTCACAAGGAAGAGGAGCCATGCCTAATTTTTTCCTACTGTACTTAATACGACGTGGACAAACAGTGCTATGTAGTTGAAGTAGATTATTCCATATGCTTTGTAGGAGACTAAAATATAACACAAGATGTTAGTAACATCTTGAGATATCAGCCAGTGAGATATGGATTTAATGGGAACTGACGACTGTCTTGAGAAGGAGTTTGTGGTGGTTTTCATCTGTCACTAACAACAGTGAAAATCAAAAGGTGTGCAGGGACACGTTGCGCCAAGTGGGGTAACAACCACCAGAGGAAACTTAATTACAAACAAAAGACGATGTTCACAACCAAGAATGCCAAAATCCTTGGGAATTTTGGTAGGTAGTAATGCCAGTGCAAACAATACTGGTCCAAGAGGAAAACCCCTCAAGCATTTGAAGGGGCTTTAGATTTTTAAATGACCAGAAGACTAAAGCTAAGGTGGGACAAAAGGAGACATATGACAAGGAGAATTCTACTGACACTAGAGTGACATGATGACCTATCCTGCTGCTAGTCTTGACTAGCATCTAAAAAAACAATAAATATGGTTTGAGTGTGTGGGTATAATTCTGGTGCTTACAGTTGCAAAGGTAGACATTCAATTCACTGCTCATTTCAAAAATTCTCCTTTCAACTTCATCTCTCACTTTCCCTTGTGGGCAGAGAACAAGTCCATCTCTGCAGGCAACAGAGTCAATTGTATAAGTCAAGGGATTTGCCCATAGCCAGTAAATAATCTTCCATCCTTCTGCTACCAGCAACCATTTAGGTAGGAAGGCTTCAAGAAAAAGAGAAAGGGATCAGAAGAAAACAGACTACTGGAAGATTTAAGAAGAAAAAGAAACAACAGATAAACTGAGCAACAGCTGATTCACACAGAAGTATCAGCAAGCACCAGAGATGTGTCCACCAGATGGTCAAGATCAAATGAGATGGCACACTGAGTACTCCTCAGTGTATACTGCATGCTGACTACAGGAGAACGTAGAGTGGAATGATATTCTGTCTTTTGGAAGATTAATTCAGTAAAATAAAGTGTGCTTCAGGAAGAATTAAAAAGTGTATTTTTGCTGAGTAAAATTTTTCACAAGCCAAACATCACAATGACACAATGATTATTGAAGTGGGTATTAAAGTACAAAAATATAAGTAGATTTTTTCCTACTGTTCTTAACTTACATGAGTTTAAAATTTTATTTCAACTACTTACCCCTGATCACTTTGGATTGCCCCCATGACTCCAAGCACCAATGGCCAACCAGGTCCTAAGCTGTCACCCTGACTCTGTAAAATCTGTAGCACACACTCCAACTGCTTGATCCTGATATCAGGATGACTAATGTTTGACAGCTCCTTTAGTGGATTCAATAAAAGCAACTGCAGTCTCTAAAAGGAAACAGTAAAGCATATTAAGGATGCTAACATTTAAGTGATTCTTAAGTATTTTTATGTATAAGTGAAAACATACAGTACAAGTTAAAGAGTCATTGAATTAATTCAGTAGCTCAGTCACTAAATGCTCAAATTCAGACCATAAAGGGTCTTCGCAGAAAATCTACCTTCCTGGCTCCTGTTCTCCAGGTTTCTCAGGAAGCAGCTACAGATGATGCTACAGTTGCATAAAAAGTGTCATGCAACTTTATGCTCACTCAGCAGGGCTACATTCAGATTCCTATTCAAGAGAGCTTGGAAAAAATAACCAATGAGTCTCAGTAAAAATATTAGAATGTTTTATTAATCATGGATTGAAGAGCTGCAATTTAGAAGGTCAGGCAACACATTTTTTACCTGCCATAGCATGAAAAATATATTTCTAAACATTCTGGAATTGTATTGTACTCATTAGAATGACCCGTAAGTTGTTCTAAGAAATGGACATAATATGCAAGCATCACTCTTTGTTAGGTATTTGAAAAACAAAAGAGGATAGTTTATTAGAATGCATGTGGTGGTTCACAATAGTTACATCTAATTGTTACAGCTACAGACTTTATATACTCTTTGTGTAAAGTGGCTTTATGAATGAAGGAGGAAAGCATCTGCTCTTAAACTTACTTTACCTGATTTTGAGATAACGGAGGATCATGTCTGAACATCAGTCCTGCTTTAATGAGAGAAGTTAAAGCTTCTGCTCCCCATTCTCTCATTCTGGAGTTGGGATGCTGACAGACCTGGAAACATAGCTATGTTTTCTTTAAAGTCACTTTTATTTAACCAACATATATAATATATTAAAAACTGGTATTTTAATTATATTAGAATATACATACAATAGTATTAGAATGATACAATAAATCTCTACATGATAAAATTTGGCATCAGTCAAAAAAGAAATTTAGCTTTTGGATAGACATACCTTCTGAATAAGGAAGCAATAGGAAGCAGTGAAAGACACAGAAGGAAACAATGAAAATTACATATATATTTATATGAAATTATATATATATTTACATTCAAGTAAATAAATTTTCCTAAATGAATAAACTAACTGCTAATTCTGATAATGATTAATTAAAAAACACCAAACAACCCTTCAATAAATGCCTAAGACTCTCAGGTTTAACTTAACCTAAAGCCACAAAATTGGAAATTTCACACACTGCTTAATAAAATCAAGTGAGGAACATGACAGTAGCCAACAAAGAAATACTTTACATATATACTTCTATACTCTCAAATACGAAAAGTAACTACATATTGAAGATAAAATAAACCTCACACTCCATTATTTTAAAAACTTGACAAAGCAATAGCGAGCATCTTTAAACTTGAGTTTCAAAAGCATACCTTTATTTCTCTTTGCATCTTAATTCTCGAAACCTAACATCTTTGTTAATTGCTTTTTTAGAATATAAAAATTAAAAGCATTGTGCATATTCATTTCTTAGATAGCTAGTATGAATCTGTGCGGTATCTAATACATTACCCTCAAACCAATATGCGAAGTGTACAGTTTCATTGACTGCTACATAATTATTCCCACCCACCCTTCCAGCCCTAGCTCTGATGGTGTGAGAACCCAGAGTTAAGTCCAAGGCAATACCATAAAGAAGGCTGATGCCTTTTATTGGTGGACCATTCTCTTATCAAGCACTAGCCAAACTGAAAAGGAGAACAATGTGGAAGAGCTAGCTTAATATTTAAAAATGCGGACAAGAAATAGCCACTCTCCTGATTTACTTACATTTTTAAAACTTTATATAAAATAAAAAGAGAATTTGAAGTACTTCATGCTCTGATTCTGTCCAGATAACCAGTTCCAGAACCAGGGAACAAGCTATTCCCTCAGATTGTGTTTAATTGAATTATAGCTGATATTTCCTCCTTCCTTATTGTACTTCAACAACTTAAGTTTAAAAGGAAGTAAGGCAGTACTTTGAAAGAAAATGAAAGACTCTGTATTTCCTACAAAACAGTGGCGGATTATCTGCAATGCGTGGGTAACAGACTGAAACAGACTGCTCCCTAGATGAAAACAGTCTCAAGATGTGGATGGTGAACCTAATTGTCTTGCAGGGCAAAAAATAAACAAGAGAAAGAGATGCCTGTGCTTTAAGTCTTTAAACCCAGAAGTACTGAATATTTTTCTCCTTGATAAAGCAATATGTGGTTTCCATAAATAGACATGGCAAATCCTTGATACTGGTTGAAACAATGGTGTTAAGGAAGTGTCTGATACATTCTGAAATATGAGGAAGAAAAGCCTTCTCCATTACCCACTCTAAAACAAACCCTGTTCCTACATTTTATTCTCCTATATACTTGTGTGGAGAATTAAAACTACAGTTACATTCAATCACCTATTTTGAGTTTTCAATTCAAAATGTAAGGTTTTTTTTCCTTGATAAGGTATATTTTTTGTGTTGAAGTTAAAATACTAAAGAAATTACAGTATGATTATGATGTTTTTATACTTGAACAGTATTCTCTTAAAGAAAGCATTCAGAAGTTAGCTTAAATATTTTTTAAAAACCCAAACAACTCTTTCTTAATAAATCTTCTGGCTTTAATTTTAGGAAGATTCTATCTCAGAATCTTCCTAGATATTTGTACTGTGTGAAACAGTAAAACATGTTTGCACTACCTTACTTAAAACAAATTTATGAAGTACAATTACTTGATCTTTTTAAACATTGCTGTGTCAAAAACACATAAAGACTGATGGCACCATAAAGAAAAAGTTATCAAGAGATAACAAAATATTGTAATTCAAATATATAAATTCACTTTTAAATTCAAACCATAATGCTTTCGAGTTGCAACAACAAAGTGCCTAAACAAGAACACATAATTACAATTTAGAAATTTCATTTAAATTACACATTAAAAACATATTTCCACAAGACCTTAATACAAATAAATTCTAGTACAAGTGATAAAAGCCATTGGTTACCTCCAGAAGATGACCAGTCAGAGGTCTCCAAAGAATCTCAATCCTGCGCATGTTAACTAGGCCTGTTTCCAGTAATTTAGCAACAGCAAAAAGTGATGGTTCCTTAATAAAATGGAATTTGAACACATGACTTTGTGGTAACTGCAGTAAGGCAAGAGCATTTTGCTAGGGGATAATTTCTAAGCTGAGGCACAGCTCATTCCACAGACAGCCAGGGCCGGGATGCTCCCACAGCAAGTGCAGTGCCACAGGAGGGGCCAGATGGGCAGCAGTCTGACAAAATCCAGAGCACTGAAGGTCCTGTAAAAACTCGCCTTTGCACAGCCCTCCCTCCAACCAGATCTGTAACATGTTTAGCTAGCAAAATAGCCTTTTCCCCACTGCAACTTTTCAACTTAAAATTGAAAATTGACTTAAAATTATATGTGAAACAATGTGGAATATTTCATTTCATAATACCCTAATTCTTTATCTTTCATTTGCTTCATAAATGCTCTGCAAGAATATGATAAATTTCTCATTCATCAAATATATCTGCAAATATTTGTGATAAAGTTCACTCAATTTTACTTTTTTAAAAACAACATATAGTCAAAATGACTGTTGCACTGAAATCATTATATCTTCCCATTTCTGCTGATTTCTTACGTTAATTTTCAACTGATTTTAAACACAAACTTTGCTTATTACGAAACGTGTTCTCTGCCTTCATTATCTCTAGAGTAACAGACTAAGGACAAGCTTTCAGAAACTCTCCTCTGGGATAAGATTATGACTAGGAGAATATATATTTAATCTTACCCAATCACAGGGTCTTCAACATTTCTGGGCTAAAGGTTGTTTACTGAAGCCAACATGAATACTAACTATCGTTTTCACAAGTAAATATGACTTACTGGGTTTTTAAACACCTAATTGTCAGGCTTTCTCTGAAGTACATCATAAGAGAAAAGTGAAATGAAAATTAACATCTCACAAAACATACTGTGCTACTCAGCATCCCTAACCTCTGAAATTACAAGGGCTTTTAAAGGTTTCATCCACCCACAGTTTTATTATTGGAAACACATGACATTCCTTAACTAACGGAAAGTACAGGAACACAATGAAGATATTCAGGGAATCTCGTAACTGTATGAACCATTAAAAACAAGACATTCTCTGGTTTGTATTTTATTTTTTAATCTAGAGCATCAAAGGTATTACTGGTTTTAGTATTGGAAATAGTTAGCTTAAAGGATAAATGTACAAGTCTTCTGCCTGTTTCATAAAAACATCTAAAAATATATAAACAACTCTTTTTATACCTTATTGTTTCCATAGGCCATATCCATGGCTTCCAGAGACAAGGAGCAAAGGGCATTTATTAAGTGATGTAAAGACACATCATCAAGGTACCTGAAAAATAACAGCTATCAAAACACTGTCGAGTTTGATATACACATATCATTTTAATTACAAAATAAGGTTTCCTACTGTGAGTTTTCAAAAAGTTTTGAAATCATGCCGGATATAGATGGCAGATCAGTCATAACTGCTGTAGTCAGAACCTTGAAAAAAAGACAGAAATAGGTCTTACAGATTGCAGTAGAAAATACTATATAATCATTAACTGAAAAACAATCATGCTTACTGTGCTTGGCCCTTCCACAGCTCTTCCAGGTTTTAATGCACCCCCAACACTAGGTTTCAGTCCCAGAATCCACACAAGATGCTGAAAAATACAAAAGGATCATTTTTCAGGCAGAGAAGAAATTAGCATTGTACTCAAGCTAACCACTAACCTTCCAGCCAAACAGAACTCAAGAGACATGCTACAGTACTTATTCAAGGCAATCCACAGTATACCATGAGACAACTCAAAGCTTCTATTGTTCACTGAACAACAGAAAACCAAATTATAGTAAAACACCAAGGCATAACAGCAAGGCATAAGGCATTTCCTGTGAGGGAAATATTACCTGAAGGGTAGCCAGGACAAGTTGCCACGATGTACCAAGAACAGCTCCATGGAAGTGAGCTAAGTTGAGTAATGTCCTCATACACTGGATATTTTTCGATGTCAGCTACAAAAAACCAAACCAACCAAACAAACAAAAAAACCAAAAATGATAGTGTTTCTAGCAAACTTCCAATTTTTACTGAAGTGCTTTAAAATTACATTTTGTTTGCACTAGTGAAATATGTTTTTTTAGAGAAGTAGTTCAGTATCTCTCCTTCTCTCCCCAGGCTTATCTTGGTGAGGCTGAATATGAGTACTTGAGTGCTGCATCCACTTCTGAGGTCCCCAACACTGGAAGGACATCGATCTGTTGGAGGGTCACCAAGATGTTTACTGGGGTGGAACACCCCTCCTATGAGGAAAGGCTAAGAGAATCAGGATTGTTCAGCCTGGAAAAGAGGCGGCTTAGGGATGACCTAATTGTAGTCTTCCAGTACTTGAAGGGAACTTTCAGGAAAAACAGGGCAAGACTATTTACAAGAGCATCTAGTGATAGGACAAGAGGGAATGGGTTTAAATTGAAAGAGAACAGGTTTCGGTATTAGGAAAGAAATCTTTACTGTGAGGCTGGTGAGGCACTGGAACAGGTTGCCCAGGGAAGCAGTGGATGGCCCATCCCTGGCAGTGTTCAACGCTAGGTTGGATAGGGCTCTGAGCAAGCTGCTCTAGTGGAAGGTGTCCCTGCACATGGCCAGTGGATTGGAATGAGATGATCTTTAAGGTCCTTTCCATTCCAAACCATTCTGTGATTCTATGATTTGATCACTGCCCCCTCCTCCCAGTTTCACATTATAATCAGACACAACTTCAAGTACTCCAACTTAATTGCATCATCTCCACAAAATCAGTCTATCTTAAGTGAACCTTCACACATAGACACATAATACAGCTGAGATCTGAAGTTTTCCAAATAGAATGGATAAGAACTTCTGAGCTAAAACTCAGAAAAAAAAACAAGAGACTTCTTTGCAATTAGATAACTTTACTGTCCAGGGCTGTTCCAATTTAAAGCCCTAGGACAATAGTTCAGCTAACCACTATTTGTAAGAATGCTGTGTATCTGCAGCCTGGTTTTGAGACATGTTGAGATGCAGGAAGAAATAATTAAGCAAAGTAAGATCACTTACAAGTTGTACTTACCATAACTGTTCCCTGAGGCTGAAGAGCTAAGGGTTGCCCTACTGCTACAACTTGCTGGTGAGACTCACTTGAGGGACTAATCATTTGAACGTTCTGTCCCTGAATGGAATATGCTGAAGGAAAATTGAAAAGAGAAGGAAAAAAATTTCTAAATTTAAAATCCACTACTTACTTGTAGTACAAACCATCTTCTAGCAAACAGACTCCAGAAATTTTTTTTACAGTATTAGCTTTAAACATACCTCCCTTTGAGACCTCTAGTTATATTGAGATTACAGTGTCTAGATTGCCCTAGAGAGATAAAGATCCAGCAATTACTCCCTGTGTCTAACTATTAGATATTCCTTAAATACATTTATATATTTTATGTCAAGACTGAAATATTTATGCTTAAGGTACAAGCATTAGACTATCTCAACTCAGTTTTTGGCAGTAATTGTGTGTAAACGGTATCACTGTGTACTACCACTGTACCAGCGCCCTCAAAAAATGATGGTGTCATCGATGCTGTATCATATTTTTCCAATATGGGACTTCAGGATACTCATTTTATAACTCACTTGTAAAAAGAACAGCAATCTATACAAAATAACTGAGGTTCCCTGCTTTGTTGCTATAGATACCTGTGTAGTTCAGTCATGTGTACTTCTTCACAGACTTACAATCTAATAACACACTTAGCTGGTACACTGGACTGAAGTAAGAGTGCTCGTCCTTGTTCCCCAAGTAAGCTATTTTTGTTTTATACTAAAAGCTCTAATATCAGATTTATCTGTATGTTTTTCAGGTAGTTGCTTTTCTTTGTAAGTAGTAATTCACCTTCAAAGTTAGAAACAGAGCATGTCCTAAACCAGCATATATTATGAATTACAACATTCTCTCAAGATGTGGGATGCATCAATTCAGCTTTTCGTAGGCTGAAGAGAGCCCAGAGCTTGGATCTTCCACTTACACATAAGCACTACCATCACTAGACAATTGTAGAAAAGACTGCAGTACATCACAAATGCAGGATTTTCTAGCCAAAGCTTTAGAATCCGAGATGCCCAGAGACCTTTTCAGATCCTGAATGCCTTCATTACCTATCCTGGAAGATCTTTACAATGGTAGACAGATCTCCTTAGAATCTGAACTTCTGTCATATGTGAATCATTCAGGAAATTTTAGGTTGACCAGAATGATAGTCAGCAAATGCTGCAAGACTAACCAGTTCTGGAAAGCAGGTGATCTAGGTGCTGTCTGAGGATTCTAACTTACTTTAATATGGCCAAATACTACAGCTGTTTGTCTTTGGAATCATATAGTGAAAAAATTTGGGTTTAGAGGACAATATGAAAAAAACACAATTAAGAAAAATGCATATTTACATTTGCTGGACAGAGCTGCAGTTGTGCTGTTTAATACAGTAAGGGCATAGTGAGGAGGCAAGGATCCTTTGCAAATGGCAGTGATAAAGGCATCTCTTGATGTTACAAGACCCAGTCTTCCACAAAGTGCAGCCATGGTCAATTCTGCTTTTAGAATATTTTCAGTGGCAGCTTCATCAGTGCTGAAAGAGTACACATTGTTCAGCAGGAAGCAGTACAGAGAACAGAATCAGGAAGCTAACCAAAACTGAAAGCCGTAAGAACATATCCTTTAAACCCATTAACACTTTAAATATTGAAGAACAGGCATAAACAATCAACAAAATTCTTCAGAACCACTTCCTACAAAATTGGACTTTACTTCTCAGTGACTCTGTAAATGAGACTATGAGAAGATACTTAAAACTAATTTCAGAAAATGGTGTTTGATTACACAAGGCTCTTTGAATGTGTCGATTAATTTACCACAGTCATTTCCTAGTAAAAAACTTTTCCACTTTAAAGATTAGATAATACTAACAAGTACCAAGACATTACTTAGTCTCTTACTTGCAGTAATCAGGACATGGAATCACTTCAGTATGTTGAAATATGCAAGCAAAGTAAAAAGAAGTAAAGATAATTTAAATTGTGAAAATGCAACCCTTTGAAAATGCAATTAATTGTTCTGTATTGAAATATATTAAAGGTTGATGTTGGACTTCTGGAGACTTCTGTGTCATTTACTTATTCAGTCTAAGCCACAAACCTGACCACTCAGATACCATGAACAGCACTTATGTTGACAACTGTCAATTTGACTGGTATCAAAAGTCAGTTCAAAATATAACTTGGAATATCAACTTAGAAAAATCAAGAGAAATGAAAGACCATATACCTTGCATCAAGTAGGAGGGACAGAGCAGCCAGAAGACCACACCAGCAAGCATTCACCATTTCTTCCCAGACAGCTCTGCTAACTTAAAAGAAATAGATAAACTTTTTTACAGCAGAAACACAGTAGTGCCCTTAATAACTTTCCAATGTATAACAAACAAAATGCTTGCTACTGCATCTTTTGACGTGTGTTTTTGTATGTATGTTTACACAGCCAGATATATGTGCATACAGAAACACACACTAGTACTATTTAAACAGCTTGCATTTTAAGTAACATTTCAAAGGTAAAAAAAAGTCATCAGGCAATGCTTTTTCTAAATAGCATCAAAAAACCCAACCAAAATCCAACTTACTACAGTATATATAACCATTTTTGACATGTGGCTATAAAAATAAACATTCAGAGGTGCAAAAATATGGGACAAGAAACTCACCGAAATTTTGCAGTGAAGTAAAAATACTCTCCAGTGGTAAAAAAAAAAAAAAAAAAAAATCTCCATAACTTTTTTGTTTCTTTCATTTAATAGGGAAAAAGATATTAGTCTAGCAAACAGGTAGCTGCCCAGCCCATTTGCACACCTCCCTCTCTCCACCGTGCGACGCCAATGTCCGGGGCGGAGGCGGTGCTTCGCCGCACCGCGGAGAGCTCCCCGCTCCCGAGGCAGCGCCCGGGGACCAGCTTCCCGCCTTCCCTGCCCCGTCCTTTCGGCAGCCCGGGTGCCTGGGCTCAAACTTCAGCTGTACTGCTTTGGCTTCCTGAGGCACAAGCCAAACTCACTGTTCAAACACAAGTCTTTCTGTACATACAGACCCCTATACAGACTCATCATATGTTCCACAAAGACAATCCTCACTTTACAGCAGTTCTGCTTTTAAAGAAGTCCTTCTCTACATATTGTAATCTTACTAAAAATTTCTCCATTAAAACTAGAAATATATTTTCCTTTTAAGGTGATCATAACTCCATTTCTGTCAGTCAGGTTGTCTCTTGTGACCTTAGATCTCAGTGCCAAGTCAAAAGCAGAACACCAAGTCAAGTATTTTTTAAATGGAACTGCTGTTCCATTAAAAAAAAACCCCACACTTCATTGAAAGTTTTTATATATAAATAAGAAACAATTTAAACAAAAAAACATGAAATTTAAAATCTGCTTTCTGTAAAACTGTTGCATTTCATATAGTGTTTGCATTTTCAAATACCTAGTTCTTTCTCTGATTGGTCAGAAACAGACTGCAAATCTTGCTCTGAAGACTGTGCTGGTAATGAAGTTGCCTCTGTTGAGGTTTGAATGACAGTTTCTGCTGCTCCCAACTCTCCTTCGATCATGGTAGTAATACCACGGACAAGATCCAGCAAACAGTGAAATGCCACTGACATTGCATAGCCTTCAGGAATTGTAGGTGGCTCGACTTTGTCCAGCATCTCTAAACTAAAAAATTGACAACATGACAAAGGTGGAGCAATACCACTGTTTTTAAAAACAATAATAAAAAACAAGATTCCAAATGAATGTTAAGTACAAACAGGCCCCAAATCCAATCCTTCAAGATTTATTGCAACTCAAGGAAAAAACCTTTAAGTCATTAAGTAAAACAGTAAATTAATCACTAGATAAGACAGCAACCAAAAGGGTACAAACCCTGCATATAGATCTGCAAAGAATATTTCTAAAAACTAACACATATAAGCAAGCATCATGAATAATTATACTTGTATTATTATTTTACTTAGAGCTACTGCAACAGAACTTATTCAGAAGAATACAAGTATCTAGGAACAACAGAGAAAATATATCACAAAGTCATGACAGTATGAACATAGTTATAACAAATTGAGAACAAGTCAGACGTTCTCTTATCATTAGCTTTGAGTCCATATGACTAGAAAAGCCTGCCCATAGCTAGATATTACAAGGCCAAATATTCATCACCTACATGCATAGATAAACAATGGAAGTTATTTTACGAAGAGGATATGTCTACATGATTCACTGCTGAAAAGCATGCAATTAAAACATCACTATGCTGGAACAGCAGCCATTTTTCTCCATCTTTTACTTTAAAAGCACATAAAGAACTGCTGAGTTACAAATCCAACAGAAATTGTAGCTGACACAGCAGGAGCATCTATACAAATAGAGACAGTCTGCTACAAAAACTACCTGCTACCACAACAATCCTTATTTCACCATTTTTTACTCTACAAACTATTCTTTAAAAAGCTACATATTCCAGCTAAAATATACCAAATTTACTTTTATACTATAGTGTCACCACTCTTGTCTGCACAAAGGACTTTTCCTTCTCCGAAACATGGCACACTTCAGTTATCACCTCTAATTTCCTTAAGATAGTTGCCTCAGATATCTGGGGGAGCAGGAACTACAGCTAAATCAAATGGTTAGCATTTTATCCTCTATATACAAGTAGGTGTGAATATATATACAGGTCCAGTTAAAATTATTAGTGGGTTTTATAGTTACAACGAGATCACATCCTTTTACTTTCGAAGACAGAAAATGCTAACTACTGAATAAATTATGAGTTGTTACTGTTACACAGCAATGGCTTTTAAAAGTCTTAAATAGTGTGTCCATTGCTCTTAAAAACATTTAGTTCCTTAAGTAAAGGGGAAGATAAGGCATAGTGGTCTGTGGAGAAACTTGTACAAAAGTCTGAGATGTGGCCATTGTTTGAAAATCTAATGGTAGCCAAAGAGAATTGGTGCTAGGATGTGACACATTACAGCAAGTCATCTCCTTACATACACAGACTGCGGTGTTACATTTTTAGTTAAATGGTATGCTCTGTTTCACCCCTCGAAAATGTACAGTATATCCTGTAACCCTCCCCTAAGTATCATGTATCTGTAATCCGATTGGGCCAAGTGTCTTCCGTGCCCACTTTGAATCTCCCTGTTAAGCTGTGCCAAGGAGGCCAGGCACTCTCTTTGCCCTTGGCCTGGTGGTCTCCTCTCTCCCCTAGGCTCTCCCTCCCTCCTTCTCCCCACCTCCTCCCTTGGAGACCATGTTTGTCCCTGGGGTAGGACCCCAATAAATCCTCATCTAATCAGCACCCTGAGAAGCTGTGTGGAGTCTCCTTGCCTGCCTGCTGCTGCCAGTGAACATACAGCCTAAGGGGCCCCCTGGGACCCGCCCCCCCCCCCGGGAGGGGAACCCCTGAGTGCATTAAAACAAGAGACTACACACAAAAGTACAATACAGGAGAAAAAAACTGCTGTGAAATGCTTGTGACAACTCTGTAATCTTATACAAAAGAAAAAAAGCAAGAATTACGCAGAGAAAATCATAGAGTCACGAGGTAAAACACAAGCAAGTTTAGAGCAGGACAGGAGACTATGATGGTGGCTGCAAGGTTCTTGAGCCAATTAAGAATAGACAGCAAGAAAAAAGGAAGAAAAGTGGAGGTTGTAGTAGATGACCAAATAAAAATTTGTATGCTTTGAGAACAGGCAGGTAAACTAAAACAACATTCATGTCGACTGCTGGAATAAAAAGTCAACACATACACATTAACTATTGATATACGAGGATGATTTTTTGTTCTTCTGCATCTCAAAGGCAGATAAAGGACTTCCTACCCTAAAAATACTGAGATCCAGGCTATTTGCAGATTTCACTGAATTTTAGTATGCCAAAATTTTATGGTGGTACAAATAACTTCAGATTTGGAAGTGCTTATCCCTCAATGGTCATGAGTGACATGAAAAAAATCGCACTATTTAAAAAGTAACATAGTATTTGCAGCTTTAAACTGAGAACACCATCGCCATGGTTCAAAGTCATGACAAAATAATTTGCCACTCTAAGAGCATTCAGAATCTAGCCTTGGTATGTAGGTCAATATATTGTTTGAAATGACAACCAGACAAGTATCTACCGCAATATCCTGCTCAATAAATACTGTAAATACAGTAAAGCTGGTGTGAGAAAGCTATTTTTCACTCCCACTGATGTCCTGTTTGCTTAATGCCCTTCATGCCTGCCATTACAAAACAGGTAATAAACAGGAACAGGTATTCTAAAATTGTTCTATACTCCAGGGAGGCCTAAAAGTGAAGAGTTAATACAGGTAATATGGTAGGAAAACAAAATCCTATTGACTCTAAAACCATAGGGGACATTCCAATCAGAATCCAGGACATGCAGAAAAAACAGCAAAAAGACCAGAACATCTCATGGCACCAACAAAGAGAAAATTCCTAATTGACTTCAATGCCAGTGAAACAAAAACCTCAATATACACGAGTTAAAAAAAAAAACAACCTTACATCATCAAATTCGAAACCAAAATACTTGTTACATACATTTTCAAGAAGATAGAGGTACTCACTATGTAGCTTTAGCACTGCCTTGTACTGTTACATTCAGGATGGGTATCCAAGTGCCTCTGTACTCAAAGGCAGGTAATACAGTTGCACCTCCGCCCATTCCAAGCACTCCTGGGTTAGTTTGTGCTGAGCCAGTATTTCCTGATGCATTGCTTCCTGTTCACAAAAACAAAGGTATAAAATCAACCAATCTTGTATTTGTGATCAGCAAACGTCCTTTTCCTACATTTAATTTTTGCGACACCAGGATTAATCTGAAGACACTCGGTTCAATGACAAAAATCAACAATAACATAAAAAACTATTTCTGAGCTCCCTCTGCTGTCTAAAATATAATCTTATGTGCAGTTCATTGATGCCAACTGCCTAATTTCCAGTCAGAATGTAATGTTTCTGTGAAAGGTACAGCAACATTCATAACATTCTGTGAACCAATCAAACTTCCACAGTCTTGATGAAACAATGTGTTTTAGTGAAGAGTCAGACAGATACTTAAAAGTTAAGGATTATTTACATAATTGTATCAAGAACTCAGTAGCTAGAAACTTTAATTATTTCCCTAACAAACTTCCAAGATTTCAGAAATGCAGAAACCACAAGAAGAGAATCAAAGAGAATGGCAACTTTTGAATCTGTTCCATGCCAAGGTAGAATAAAATAAACCCCATCAGGGAAGAAGTGACAACCAACAGCTAGGAAGGGACAAATTTTGGTTCCAACTGTAGATGCTAAAAAAGCGGCTAAAAGAACAAGGAATTTTGTATATGTACACTTCCTTCATAGAGAAGGACATCTATACTTACTAAGAATAGGTCCCACAAGTTCAGATTCCCTATGAAGAGAGAATGGGGAGAGAGAGTAGAGTTCCAGGACGGCGACTCACAGTGTAACTGCCATTTGGGTGTGCTTGCTTTTAATATGTAGAGAGTAAGCTACTAATTTAGGCAATAAACTACTAACTTAGGAAATATGAATACACAGAAGCTTATGCAGATGCTTTAACACAGTAACACTTAACAGACTGAAACAAAAAAACACATGCTGCTGAACAAATGGTTAACCAAACACACCATTAACACAGTTACACTGGTGTCATTGTCTATGATCCCACTGTGCAGTCAGACTTATGCAACTATTTTTGTATTAATCTAACTCATTAAAGTGTGTGATAAACATTGCCCAGTATAATAAAAGTGACACAGAACTTCAGTAGATGCACCTTCCAAATTCTAAGAAACAGGTGGCCTGTTGCAAGACTGAGGATCAAAAATCAGGTATATAAGGAGCGTAAATGTCCAAACCCAGGCTGTATAAGGCTTTAAGCAACCTAGTTTGTTGGAAGGTGTCCCTGCCCATGGCCAGGGGGCTGGAACTAGATCATTTTGAAGATCTCTTCCAACACAAGGCATTCTATGATCCCAAAAGACAGCCTGCTATGAGAGGACAGCTGTTACAATCAGAAGACTCAGTTCAAGAATTACATCGCATTGATCTGCTCTTTGCATGTCAAATATGGCCACAGGAGGAAAAAAGGTAGAAAATGAAACACATGATAAAGTGACATGAGAAACACTCAGACAGAAAGAAGAAGTGAAAAGGAAAAGAGAAAACAAACTGAAATAAGAACCCAGAGAAACAGTAACATCACTAGAGGAATGACTCTACTGCAGTGCTGTTTCACTTGAGGCAAAATTTATGTTTTCAGAATGAGTATTTTAGAATGGCTTCTCATATGCGCATATTATATGGTGAAAAGTCTGTTTCTGATTTACTCTAAGATAATTAAACTAATCTAGAAATAATAGTAATAGAAATGTTCTATCAGTTGCTGTATAGGCAAGTACTGAACAACAGACACTGACACAAATTTCCTCATGCCATCATTGCTAACTCCAGCGTGGGATTCCAACTGCATGAGTGAACACTGAAAAGTGGGAGTCTAAACCCAAACTTTTCAATGTTTCTTGATTTAATAGTAGATATAATAGACAATAATTACACTTATTATTTGGCTTTTATCTCTTTTAAGAAGGCATATCCAAAGACACCCTTACAAATTATTTTTATGTTGTTTGTTGCTGAGGACACTGCTTCCACAACTACAGGAAGAAACAGAGAGCCTTAATTTGGGACATAAACACCTGCAAAGGCATTAACAGCATGATCATTTTTTCTTATTAAAATACAAATATACCTAGTGAAATGCCAAAACCCTGGCTGCAAGAAAAAGTCAAGTTTAGTTTCAACATGTTTCTGATTTCAGCTTATAAAAAAGACAGAGATCATTTGTAAAATACACGTTTCATTCTGCATCTTGGCTCCCTAACTCCAGTTTTGGCCTTGAGCATCCAGACGAATTAGTGGTTGACCCCTACAAACACACACTGTCTTTCTACTTAAATTGCGCACTGCCATAAATGACATCCCTGCAAAAAGGAGACAGAAATCAGACACATTTTTTATAGTCAGAAATTAGAAATAACACCATGGAATTTTCCTCTGAAAAGTAGTGAAACAAGGAGCTTGGTCACTGCAGAAACAGGAATCAAGGCAGGAGCACTGCTCTGTTGACTGGGGTCTGTGCTTTCCCCACAATACAGGTAGATAAAATCCCCAATTGTACCAGAGCTGAGAAGACTAGTTTGTCTCAAGGTAGCTTTTCACCAAAATAAATACAGAAGTACAGAGCTTTACTAGAGCTGAATCAAAACAGAATTCATTATTACAAGAAAATGATGGAAAAATAAAATTATAATAAGGACAAGGCTTTACCAGTTTGGTTTGGTGTTGCTGGTATGTTCCCTGTGCTTGGTACAAGAAATAGAGACTGGATAAAGGACCCCAGTGCATTCACAATATCACGGAAAACTTTAGTGGAATGTTGCTTCATATCATATGACTGACAAAAAGACCTGGAAAATATTTTGTAAAACAGAAAGTATTTGACAAACTGGGGACTAAAAGAATATTTTAACAGCAACTTCACCCCCACACACACTTCAAACTGTAGACTAAAAGCACATTTTAACAGCAAATATTTAGGTAAACAATAATATTTTAGGTAAATGTTCCTTTGACACTGCTAAGACATTGACATACTCAAATAACTGCAATTCAGCCCTTCCTGGATAATAACCATTGCCTAATGGATTACATAAAATTATCATGAAGAGCTTATTGCTCTTATTTAAGTTTCTATACATTTGTAATGTTTTAGGAAGCATTTTCCATTACAGAAAAATAATAAAAATAGATCTTAAACTTTATGTAAAAGCAAATGCCAATATATTTAATACCTTAATAGCTGAGGCTGCACACAAAGCCTGTGAATAGATTCTACTGCAACAGCTCGTAGCCACTGTGGTTTGTCTGCATCCAGAAACTTAACCAGCAATGACAGAAAGATTTCACATTCTGTTACCTAAAATATATAATTTATAAAAATTAGTAAAAAGAGAAAGCCTCCTACAAAATATCTTCTCACAAAATCTTTCATCTCAAGAGTCCTATCACAGCAAGTTTTGTATAGAATCTAAAAAAAAATCTCATGAATGAGTATTTACTCAGAATTATATAAAAACGTAACATTTTTGACAACCTAAAATCACATATGCAATTCTACTGAAGGAGTTAAATTCCTCACAGACATGGCAATAAAGCTCATACATTTGTTACAGCAGACAAATTTAAAATTTTTTTTTTCTAACAAATACCCAAAACTCAGGACATAAGAACAGCTGGACATGTGGTTTTTTACCCAGATTCTGTCAACAGCTTTGCCAACTCAAGTCAAAAGCCCCCTAGAAATTGTTAACAAGGCACAGTAATCATCATTATCTAAAGTGAGGCGAACAACAGAAGATCAAAAGGTTCCCAAAATCTGAAAGGCAGTTAAATAGAGAAAAGACAACAGCTAATCTACTATGAAATTCATACGAGTCCATGTTTAACAAAATCATACATTTAGAATACATGTAAACACAAATAAATGTAAGAGGAAAATAGTATTTAGCCTTCTCTTCCCTCAGTAGACAACAACCATTCCCAACAACTAATCAATACTATTACTGATCACAGCACCGGCATATGCATAGAAAACCAAAATTGCATAGAGAAAATCTGAGCATATTCTTACCAGCAAACTGTAAAATTGTTTAATCAAAACAGAAACTACTCGCAGCAAACGCATACAGATGGGAAAGTATGGTTTTTCCACTGGTGCTGGGGAAGATGACGTGGTGCAACCTTGCCTGAATTTGATGTTTGGGGAGAAGAGCTTTATAACAAGAGGGCATACCCTTTCCTTAAGAAGAAAACTGAATTCCTGATGCTGAAAAAGAAAACAAAAAAAGTTATATGCAGATATTCCTTAATTGCCACCAGTAGGTCTGATTATGCATCTTATTTACATTTTTAGTTATGATCAAGCAATCCAAAATCATGTAAATCTTGGTATAAATTACTATCAGGAAATGAAAAGGCAGAACTGCAGACACCATTGTAAAGCTACCAAAAAGCATGAAATTACAGTGCTTAGGTTCATGCCATGCACCCTTCTTCTTGTATTTTGCAACCTGAAATAGGCTGCTAATATAACACTTATATAAGTTTCTTTTATTTACCTACTATCAGCTAGTAAAAATAGATACATGCAATTCACAGTCTTGATTCTTACTTTATAAATGGGGTGAGGTTAAAATTTTTGTAGAAATAACAATTCCACAAATTTAGTTACAGAGCTGTCATAAATAAGGCAACATAAGAAAATGCATCTCTGGAGGTGATATAAACAGCAAAACCAAAAGTGAAACAGAGTAAAACAAACAGCTCTACAAAATGTATAAACACAAATAAAACATAAACATAAATAAAGTGTTTGGGAATAGTAAAACATTCAAAAAGCATAGGGAATTTTTCTGCTACACCCCATCCCCAATTTGTAAAAGCTACAAGTCTTTCAGGAAAACAATATTCATGTTAAATTAAAGAGGATTTAATGAAGTGTAGATTTTACTACCCATGTGAGCAAAAGTCTTCCTGTTTTCCATCCAGGAACTACTCACTTGTAAAAACACTTGTGGAAAGTCATTGAGGACCGACTCAAGAAGTTCAAGGCCAAATGTCCGTGTCATTTCTGTCATACCCATGAGCCAGTAGGGAGCATCAGCATTAACTAACTGACAAAGATCCTTAGAAAGAAACATAGTAACATTGACATTCTCTGTACAGTCCTGTACCAAGAAAGTTGAGTTCATAATGAAATCTACACACACTCCTCTTCTGTGTGTGATTTTCGGATTTCAACGTAATTTCTCTTTAAATAGTTTTTTTAACATAAATTATAAAGCATAGAAAATGTTAAAGGAAATTTTAAACTTTGCTGGTATCCTTGTAGTATGTGTGTTCATTCCTACCCTCAAAAATATCTCAAGACCAGTGAATTTGCTAAGTCAAGAAGATTTTTATTGGTATGATGAATGCAACTACTTCTTTTCATTAAATATTTGCCTTTAATGTCCAATACCAACCACAAGAAACAGGACTGAACTACAGTTGCAGCGTTTTGCTCTGTATTGGGTCTGGCTGAGGTAATTTTCCCCACAGCAGCCCTTACAGTGCTAAGCTTTGCATTGGTAACTAGAAAGGTGCTGATAACACACCAGTGGTTTGGCTACATCTGAATAGCACTGGCACAGCCTCGGTGCTGTCTCTCAAGATTTCCCCCCACCGCCACCAAGGGGTTGGGCAAGATCCTGGGAGGGGACACAAAAAATGTCATCCCAAATTAACCAAAGAGATATTCCATACCTCAGTTACAGAACCTAAGAAATGGAAGAGAAAGGGAGGCATCCATTATTTACAATGTTTGCATTTGGGAGCAACTGCCATGCATTTTGAAGCTCTGCTCCCCAGGAAGTGGCTGAACATTGGTTGTACACATGCAAACTTTTGCTTTTGCTTTAATAAACTGCCTTGTCTCAACCTATGAATTGTTTTCCGTCTTATTTTCTCTCCTCATCCAGCTGGGACAAGGAGCGGTAGAGCAGCTTGGTGGGCACTTGATAGTCCAGCCAGGGTAAACCCACCACAAGCTCACAGAAATAAGAATCTCAAATTTATTTAAGATTTATAGGAAAACATTTTCCAAGGCCACTTTGTCTTCATTTTCCGATCATTTCCCTGTGATACAGCATATCATTACCAATTAGAATAAATAGCATTAGGAAGCCCAAGGCTCTGGTTAAGAACACTGTCAATATGCCAACAGAAAATTCTTGAAATTTCTTAAAGACATATAACAGCACCCAACCTTAACTGCAAACACATAAATATATGCTCCCCTATTACCTGAAAAAGCATATATGCATCCTTAGCACATGGCTTCAGTGTACTGACAGATCTTCTATTACTATTGCCTTGAACTGCAGCTGGCTGGTCAACAGCATCTGTGTAAAAACACAAAACAAAGTTTTGTGAATAAAGATCAATGACACCCTCACCTCAAATCCCTTTACAGTACTAACCTCAAGACCAGTTCTCATAGTTTGAAAAAAAAATTCTAGGTTTTATATATTGCTGCACTGAATTGTACTGACACAATGGCGAAGGACTTCATCTCCTTTAAATACAAATAAGTGTATAAAAGACAGTTAATGATGTCTGTGACTTTTTTATAATATCTATAGACATTTTTCTACTTCTTTATCTGAAAGAGAAACATCTGATATGTGCCAAAAAAGCAGGTAAATAAAAACAAGCTGAGTAAGCAGCATGCTCACCTTTGTATCGTTCATCTTCAGCAACCACTCTCTCAAACACGACAGTAACTACCTGCCGCACTGTAGCTGCCGCAGTGTTATTTGTGATATTATCTTTTGTGAAGTGCAATCGAAAGCAAAGCACAATTGCCTGAAAGGAAAAGAAAACCAGAAAAAATATCCCCTTACAACAATGCATTTCATCTTTTAGCTAAGAGTCAAGAAGGTTGATGGATTGAGGAATGCTTCCTGCTACAGTTTTTTAAAAGGTTGTCCAAAAAAAAGAAAGAAAAAAATTTTAAATTTGAAGTAATAGAATATGTTTTATGGATTATCCTAGCCAAAAAACTCTTTAGCAATCCTCCCCCAAAGGCAATCAAAAAGTGGTATTAACTGAACACATTACAATGGGCCAATAAAATTGCAGTCATCATACAGACAATACACAGTAATCATCATACAGAACAACTTGTATGAATATTAATGTCAAAAGGACATTAGAATTGTAATGTTAATCATAGAAAGGTCAGTCAACTCTAAAGCTAAAATGTCATTCCTCTCCTACACTGAACCACAATACTCTCACAATCATGTTGCCTTGACTGCTATTATTCCCAAGACGTGCATTTCAAAGTGTCGTTGTGCTGGTAATGACCTGAATACTTTTTCCCATTGAATTTTGTAACTACCTCTAATGCATCATTTAATACTTACCTGTTTTATAATGAATTTTGAAAAATAACATCTGTATGTGTAGTAAAACCTGTGTTTCTTGTTCATCTGTCCGTGTACTGTGTTCTTGCACTTGCAAGAACCTCAATCACACTTGGGCACAGTGCTACATGCTGTGAGCTGTACAAGATTCTGAATTTTCTTTTGCCTTTTTTTCATGTCTGTGATGTCGACTCTACTCAGATGATATTGCCACATTAGTTTAAAATCTTACAACATCTTGACTGAAACATGACCATGCAATATGTGTCTGGCTGAAACCAATCTTCTACAATGTAATCTAGAAGGGAAACTTAATGAGTATAGTTTCACAATTCACAATGGGTAAACAACGTTGCATCTTCAAAAAGAAGTATCTTATAATTTAAATTGAAGGGAACTGGGTCCTTATTTTTTTGTTTCAGTTGAAACATAATATCCAAAATGTTTCATATTTAAAACTAAGACCCAAAGTTATTACTGAAAGAGCAATAGCTGGACTGTTTCCAAAAGAGACTTAAGGCAGGGTGGAAGGCAGCTTCTTTTAACATTTTCCCTGTCAGTTAGAGTTTACACTGTGCTATGTGCTCTGATTCCAGTTCAAAAACATCCAACAAATGTAATACATGAGAAGGATAGGCATTGGCTCAGTGTTTTTATTTCAAGTTCCTATTCAGTCCGAAATGTATTACTGTTTAGGAATTACAAAACACATGGAAAAGGAAGCTAAAAGAAATCCCGTTTTTACAGTCCAGTCAAAAAGACAATAGGGACACAATAGAATCAAGAAACCTCCCTCCTTGTTCATTCTTTTCACATGCTTCATATGTAAAATTTCCAATTTTTCCTCTTGGATATTTTAAATTCTATAGTTGACATTACCAAATTCTTACCTTGGACAGTGCTTCATCATGCACAACTGTATTGGTTGTTAGAAGTACAAGAACTGTCTGGAGCAATTTAAGTTCTTCAAGACTGTTCTCCATTAACTGCCAAAGCATATTAATAATGTTTCCTGCTGCAGCCTACAAAGAAATATTTTCTGTCACCTATTACAATATTTATGTACTGGTATATCGTGTACATATGTAAGAATATCACTGTCATAAAGGCGTATCATAACTGGATGTGCCTGTTTGTCTATACCATAGGACTACATTGAGAACATAAAGCCAATTTCACTGTCACAAGCTTCCTGAAGTATTTTTAAAGAATTGACAACCGAAATGTCTTAAATTAAAGCTGTCCCTAGTTTTCTACTTGAAAATATGGAAGACATGGTAAAAATGTATTTTACCCTCAGAATTCACGCATAGCAGACAGAAAACAGTGTAATTTTACATTATGCAAGCACAACTGAAGGTGCATTTAAACAGCATTATTTTCATCAGCTTCCTAACACACTTCCTATATATACAGTACCATAATATATCATGATATTTACTGCTGCAGAAAATGTGCATCCATTTTACCTTCTCTTTAAAAATAAAATGTACCAAAAGCACAATAATGTTATTGCACAGAGTGTATTTTGTGGATGCACATGTTCAGTTCCTGCAGTGTAAGAATGTGAACTAAATGATCTGGTTTCAATTTTCATGAATTTCCTTCTAGAGGTTACTACTACTGCCTCACCTTTTTTTTTTTTTTTTTTTTTTTTTGTGGTGTAAAAGGTTTTCTTTTAAATTACTGAAAAACAAGATATGAGTAAAATATTTTGTGGACTACGTTCATTATAATATAAAGAATCTCCTAAAACAACTCATTCACCTTCTGTTTGAGGTTTCTATTTCTCACTCTGAAATATTTATGTTTTTGTATAAAGATCGATCTTACCTCTGAAACAACTTCATGAGACATGAGCCTCTGTATGGCTGCTAGACATAGCTGAGTGATCTTTGGTTCTTTTGTTCCACAACCCATCAGAAAAGGCTGAACCACCTCTGAGCTGTTCTCTTTCAATGCTTTCAAAGAGAAATATGGAAGCGGTCAATGTTTAATACTTTGAAAAATACAGTGCAAAAATTGTTAATCACACCTATTAACAAAAAGCAATCTCCAGTCTTGGAAATTTGGGATTTACATGAGGACCACAGGGAAAAGCCAAGTGAAGACAAGACACTGGGCTGACACAGCTCACTTCCACAATTACCCCAGCCAAGGCTCAAATTCCAAGCACCTTCTCCCTTATACACTCAAGTGACCTTCCAAATTCAAAACATCCACTTTAAGAGTCCATGTGGTTAGCAACAAGGTGTAAGGTTCTGCCAACCCCAGAGCTTTCCCTGGCCTTGCCACAGGAACCAGTCTCAGGTTGGTAGCACTGTCCTTTTGCCCTGCTTCACCTCAGCACCTAATGCAGGAAGAAACACAGTGTGGCACAGAGCGACATTCCAACGCACAGGGCAGGAAGGGGAAGAGCAAACTGCCACTGGAAAAACAGGAGGAGAAAGAGGCTGGACTGACAAAAACAGGAAGAGAGAAACTGGACTGTTTGTATCCTGGGTACATTCACCTGGCTGTGAATTTGTCAAATGGTGTTTTAGTGACAAAGGGTAGCTTCTTAAAATGGACTTTTGCCAGGAGAAAACCAGTTTCCATAAACTTCTCTCTCCACCGTGTTGTTTTGGTTTTTTGTTTGTTTTGGGGGTGTTTTTTTTGTTAAGGAGAAAATGCTTCATAATGAATACAACATTCTACACTGGCATTTGAATCACTTCTAAGATTTTAGCCACTCATCACCATTTCAGATACTAAAGATTTCCTCACAGTTGAAAGTTCAATGTGTGTTCTTAATGACTGAATGTCATACATTGTTTTAGTCTATGTGAAGTAGAAGAAATGTATTCATGAAAAGTTACACATGCTTTTCAGAGGACAATAGTTACCACAAACAAAAAATACATTCTCACATAAAAATGCAAACATGATCTATATTACTAAGCATCACTACAGCTAATTTGGAAAAAAAATTAAACAAATTAAAACTACAGAAATATACTTTAGTGATATTTTCCAACTGAAACACTAGCTGACACAGAAGTTTCTATGAAAAGGATAGGCTATTATAAATTATGGATGCCAACTTTCTATAAGATAATAGTTCTTACAGGGTGACACCAACACACAGTCCAGTTTCATCAGCCTCTTCAGAGCCAGTGCAGGCTCTATGTCCAGTTGACATTTTTGAACTGCCACTAAATTCTAACCATCAAGCAGAAAAAAACCATACAAAAAGATATCACAAAACATTTATCCTTAACATGAGACTCAAGATATAGTTCTGAACGGCAAAAATGGCATGAGTTAATACATAACAAGAAGAAGAAAAAATTTAGCCTTTTACAACACTTTCTTCTGTAATCCATTAAAAACAACTGTCTCACAACAGAATCCATACAAGTGCTTTTAATTTATGAAGCTGAAAAACTAAGGTTTTGTAGACCTGCTTTGGTACGCATCTGGTTTTATAGCAACCAGGCACACGGGATAATTCTTAGGCTTTCCTGTTCAGAAGGTCTGGAGCTAAACTTTGATGAGCCTTCCAACTCAGAATATTCTGGCATCATGTGATTCTGTGAATATTTTAGCTTCAGTCTTAAAATGCACAATACATTTTTTACGGCTGAGTCTGCCTTCATTTTACTACCAATTTATGGCAGAATATATTAAAAAAGAAATGTACCTTACTGAACCATAACAAATGAGTTGTTTTTGGAAAGTATAACCTATCTGTTCATTTCATCAGCAAGATTATAATTCCAATTTTTTAGAAGAACTCCTAAACCATAAGTTTTTGCACACCTCAAAGCCATATGGAAATAATTTCTCAAATTTATCTCCTGTGCTTTAAGGCTTTCTCCTCCTCTGGAATTTCTCAAATTCTTATAAATAAATAATAAAGCATGTACACACTGCCAAGAATGAAGACTTTGAAACAGATCAACTTAACTTTTCCAAGAGAAAGAGATAGATCAATGACCTCAAAGTTCTGGCAAGTTAAACATATCCCACCAAAAATAGCGAAGATTTTTAAGATTTTAATAAAGACTTTCAGCCTGCATCTATTTTCCTAAAAATTATAGTCCTACACAATGAAATGCTTCAAGAAAGCATCAGATCAGCTTATTCAAAACTATCTGATACAGTTGTTCTTATCTATGTTAGTGAAATGACAGTTTACATCAAAATATTAAAAAATCATATCCTGATGAAAATATTTATTTGTATTACTAGAATGTCTCATAGATACTCCTAAATCATCTAGCAGTCAAAAAGTGTCCACTAGATTTCACAATTACGTTGTAGCATTTTGCAGCTTTATTATTACTGAAGTATATATATTCTTTTTCTTCAGAAGATTTTAAATATTAGATAGACAATCTCTTGACCTCAGCTTATGTATAAGATTAGCATATAATTGATACCTCAAAAAATACAAGAGTTCATAAAAAACTGAGTCTGTTTAATGACATTATGCTTTAACTGTAGAATGTTAGAATAATGTGCAGGCAAAGTACATTTTCCCAGTACAAAACTGTGGAACAGAGGAGGAAAAAGTTATTCTCCTATTGGCAAAGATTAGCAAATCAAAATAACTTTAGGACCTGCTGGTTTCCCAAACCTCTTAAAAACAAACCTGTGCAGGTTTTTTGAATGAACTAAATAATAAGTACATTCTAGTTTAAACTTTCCAAGAGAAAATTGTTTTAAAAATTTTACTCACTATAAGAAAGTGTTCCCTCAAAAAGATGAAAGCAAAGACTGCCCATCCATTACTAAAATTAATGATCTTTCCTATCTCTTCCCTTTGAAAACTAAAAACCAGAGAATTTTGCAGGATTAGAAACTAGCTTTCTAAAATACGAACTTCTTTATGCAGTAACATGTTGACAGGTTCCGAAATGGCTAACCACTGCTTTCCCATTTTTGTTTGTGTACTTTGACATAGCTGACATTACCTGGCACACTTTTCCCACTTATGTCAGCATTCATGACAGCAGTAAAAACAAAGAAAATAAACAAACAAAAAAGAGGCATTAAAGTGAAATACAGAGGAGTGGGTCTGTTAATTCAAATAATCCCAGAAAATGCCTCCTTAGCAGTATCTGATTTACATACCTCAAAACAAGATATGGTTTTGCAGCTATTTCACAGGACCTTCCAAACAATCTAGCATTTCAAGGATTTTGACTACATCTGGGGTAGACACTCAAGTATTAATGCAGGAACGTTCAAATCCGGCCAAGGACTTTACCAGCAACTGGCAAGAAGCCAATTTTATAAAGCTGAAGACAGTCAAGAGATACTTTTTTAAGCACTTATAAAGCTGCAGTTCACAAGATATGTCCCATTGGAGTATCTTAAATTGAATGACCTTGTCTCAGATAAAGATGGATTTCTGCCTGCCCGTTCCAAGTCCTCAAAGGCTGGACTAATACATAAATGTGGATCATACTGCAGAACTCCACACAGAGCACTCAACCACAGCAACTAAAACATTGAGAATGTAAGATCTAAGAATTTCATGTTATTTTTCTAAGTGGATGATTACTTTTGTAGAGCATCAACTGAAAATGGAGCCCTTCCTCAGCATCCTAATAGCACTAAGAAAAAACAAGTAGTGTTAAAAAACTTCTGTGCTACTGGATTTTTTGCTAGGTGCCCAAAAGTAAAGCATCAACAATACAGCATACACTAAAAGACATGTAGTATTATTAGACATATCCAAGACATCTTTTTAACATTTTGATCTGTAATTCAGCTTTTCTTTTTCCTATTGCACTGTGGAATCCCTCCACCCCCTCAGAGAATTTCCCAGAGTTCTACCCCGGAAAGACAGACCACAGAGCCCTCTGTCCCAGCTGAAGGAGAAGACTCTCCCATGGTGCCTTGCACGGTGTGCTCTATCCCAGTCTCTCCTCTCCCCATGCCCTTGGTGGTCCTGGGTTCCCCCCCTTCACTTCCCTATTGGTTGTGGTATCCTAGGTGTCTAGTTCCATCTCCCCTATGGGTCACTGACCCCCTGCCCTGCCCTCTGTACCACCCATGTGCTCTCAGACCCCTATTTACCCCAGCAGACCACATGGTCTTGCCCTCTTGCCCTGGATCCCCCTTCAGCACCTAGAATAAATTCTGCTGGAACTGATCTTGTGCAAAGGCCTTCTTGCCTCTCTTTGCTGAGCTAGCCTGTAGCATGTGTAGTTGTGTGAGCTTGATTGCTTGACTTTCCACAGGTGAGGCTGACTGGGGTTTAGGCAGAAGCTCCACTCCCAAAGGACACATTGCAACATAGCACAGCAAATAATTACCTGCCAAAATATCTGTGTTCCGTGCAGCTATTGTTTTCACTTTTATTATTCCTGATTCAGCAGCCTGGAAGAAAAGAAAACAAGCAGTTTAGATGGTATATCATACATCAATATCCAGAAAAATAGAAAATATTGTAGATGAATAAAAAGGTACAGTCTGGGAGCAAGAAATGTGTTTGCAATGGTTTCTGCCAGCAGAGCTAACGCAGAAGTGAAACTTTTGTAGCTGCTGGAATTCCTTTCTATAATTCCACAGGAAGGGTTATATTAAGAATTTTTAGAAATAATAATTCTCATTGTATTACTTTCCAGTCTTATGAAAGCAAAAAAAAACCAAAACAACACTAGTAAGCATAAATACTGTTACATAGTCTCTATACAGCTTCAAACTACGAGTATAAAAATGAAATCCATCTTCCCCCTAAATTTTGGCTCCCAAATGTCCTATACAAACTATCCCAGAGCAATGCCACGAAGGTGACTTTCTAACAATACTCTCTGTTCTTCCCAGCATGCCATGCAGTGCACAGCACCAGTTCCTCCCCTTTCCCTACAAGTATGACTTGGCAGAGTGGCAGCATCATCCTCTCCCTTGCACACTCCTTCAGCAGGGCCAGGGCTGCCGGCCGGGGGCTGTGTGGGCACAGCGTGGCTGGATGACAACCAGGGCTGCCCAGCCCAGCAAGGACATCATACACGGCCCCAAGGGAACAGCAACTCCCTCTTCAATGCCCACAAACACTTCCCTGCAGAAATCACTCAAGTCATGCTCTCTAATGGAAATCAAGCCAAACTGGAAACATAATACTGAAGCTTTGCATTTCAAGACTATTACTTCTGAAAGCTTTGTGTACAAAATACAAAAGCTATATTGTACATTGTGCCTTTCCATTTTTTAATTTCATTAATACACTATAAGGCTCTGGAAAGAGTTAAATAAATCAAAGTAAATGCAACAGGTTTTCCCAAATGACTGGATGCAAATTGCTGGAAAATACTGTTCTGCAAATTTGAAAGCACACTTCCCCTTTTATTTCAGCTTTGTATTTCTGTGCACTTTCCACACTAAACATTTCTGTTTTTCCTCTGATACTACTATTTAAAGATGTGTGCTGTCACCACATAAAACAGATCAGAGAAGCAGAGAAGCTGTGACAGCAGAAATATGAAAATGATAGTACATGAAGTTTTACCAAGTATTCTCTCTCCATCAGAACATTATTCCAAACAAGATTTCACAGAAAGTCAGGTTAAAGTGACTGTATAAATTCACAATTAAATATTAAGAGTTGATATACATATTTCTTAAAATAGCTACATGAGAAATGGAAAGCTGAGGTTTTTTTGTTCGGTTTTTGGGTTTTTTTAGATTTTTTATTTCTCAAAACAATAGAGGAAGACTAAACACTGCCTTAAAATCCTGGAGATTTAAGTTTTTCTGAACACAGTTTTCTACTTTAAAAGTAAATCCACAATAATATCCACAGTGCCTGATTAACAATACAACATGCTCAAATAGCACAAAGCAAGATTAACATATATATTTTGCATGACTAAAATAAGGTGCACCAAATGCAGCTCTCGTTTATTTTAATCATATTAACTTAATGTGTTGAAGTTCTTGAGATTTAAATCAAACCCTGTTCTTCTTTTATAAACTGTCAGCTAATTGGAGGGGTTCTTGTCACAACACATTGTTCCTATTAACTAATATGAAGGATTTGTCACAGTCCAACTTCAATTATCTTCAAACTGATACTAATCACATCTACTGACAGTTGATTTCTGTCTTGCCAGACAGGAGTGACAAACTCATTCTGATTCAAAGAAATATTAAGCCTGCCCATATTAGTGGCATTCACAAACACCATGCACTTTGCACAAAAATTTTCTAACATAATGTCTGAAATCTCAGTTGTTTCCATGCTGGCTTTACATAAAATAGTATACATTAAAAAAAAAAAAAAAGTAAACCAAAACAATTGTAGAATATAAGCATTCTTCTCCATGAGATACAGAAATTTGTATGATCATCTGCATTATACTATGGTTTCTACTCAGAATGCCAGTTAAAATGTTTACAGTTAAAAACTAATTACACTCCACACATCCTACAAAAGAAAAATACTCTATTGTATATGTAGAAGAGATAAAACATTACCATTATAAAAAAATACCTCAGTTGATCACAAATAGCCAACAGAAAACATGATAACTAAAAACAGTTCTAATCTGTGTACATAAATGTAAAAGTGTGCTTGGATTTCATCAATTTAAGTGGCATATTAAAAGATATTCATAGTTTTTAAGCTTACAAATTTATATCAATTACTATAGCAGTTTGCAGGACACTGCCACATGAGAAAAGAATCTTATAAAACACTAATCAAGGACAGAGAGCATTACAGTGTGTGTATTTATGAGTACAAATACGATAACTTTCACATAAATATAAAGCACCATGTTTTCAAAGCAATCACCAATTTTAGATGTAACATTACCAGCTTCCTTTGGCACCGCAACTCATAGTAGTCTAACGAGCAAGTCAGTTCTCTCTTTATTTTGAAAAGAAACAAATACATGTAATTCCTGAAACATAACATAGCTTAAATGTACTTAAAACCTTCAGTTAATTAAGATTCCAATTCTACTGCTTTAATAACAGTGAAACAAACTGATATAAAATGTCTCAAACACGCACCTGTCATTATTGAGTTTTGGTTCATGTTTCTCCTGAAGCAACTGCAGCATCCAGTCTGGGAAGGTGAAATATTGATGAAGAAGAGAAATTGACTGTCAGTGACAGCACATATTCAAGTCAATCTCTTCCAGTACTTTGATCTGGTTTTAATCAAACAGTCAATAATCCCATAGCAAAATTCAACAGGACCCTCTGGGCTCAAACACTTGCCCCATCATCTTCCTGCTTCCTTGGAAATTACCAAGTATTTGCTGATTATGTGGAAAGCACCCCTCATAGAAATCACAGAATTCACAGAATTTACAGAATTCACAGAATGTCTCCGTTGGAAGAGACCTTCAAGATCATCGAGTCCAACACATATCCGAACACCTCAACTAGATCATGGCACCGAGTGCCATAACCAGTCTTTTTTAAACACATCCAGGGATGGTGACTCCACCACCTCCCCAGGCAGACCATCCCAGTACTTTATCACCCTTTCTGTAAAAAACTTTTTCCTAATATCCAACCTATATTTCCCTTGACATAGCTTCAGACTGTGCCCTCTCGCTCTGTCAGTTGCTGTCTGGTGAAAGAGGACACCCCCCACCTGACTACAACCACCTTTCAGGAAGTTGTAGAGAGTGATAAGGTCACCTCTGAGTCTCATTTTCTCTAAGCTAAACAACCCCAGCTCTCTCAGTCGCTCCTCATATGGCTTGTGTTCCAAGCCCCTCACCAGCCTTGTTNCTCCCAGGTCCCTTTCTGCCTGGGCACTGTCCAGCCACACCATCCCCAGCCTATAATGTTGCAGGGGATTATTGTGGCCAAAATGCAACACCCAGCACTTGGACTTAACTTCATCTTCTTGGATTCTGCCCATCCATTCAACCATTCCAAGTCTCTCTGCAGAGCCCTCCTATCTTCCAACAGGTCGACACATGCTCCCAGCTTTGTGTCGTCTGCAAATTTACTAATGAACGACTCAATCTCCTCATCCATGTCATCAATAAAAACATTGAACAGAACAGGCCCCAGCACAGATCCCTGAGGGACACCACTGGTGACTGGCCACCAGCTGGATGCAGCACCATTCACCACCACTCTCTGGGCCCAGCCATCCAGCCAGTTCTTAACCCAGCAAAGAGTGCTCCTGTCCAAGCCACGCGCTGCCAGCTTTTCCAGGAGTATGCTGGAGTATGACACTGGGAGACAGTGTCAAAGGCCTTGTTAAAGTCCAAATCAAAGTAAGGCAAATAGAGAATTTATGAACCAAAAAAAAAAAAAAAAAAATTAAACAATCAAGACAATGTGGTTTCAAGTAGACTGAAAAGAACTCTGTGCACAAAAATCTATCTCCTGATCTCAAAGTTCCTCTCTGAATATACAATCTGACAACAACATTCACAGCTGCCTTACAGACAAGAGGTTCTCTGCACATGAGAGACCATGAGGTGGAAATGCATAGAGACTTCCAAACCAACCTGCCAGAGTTTCTCAGATCCCAAACTCTCCCGCTCTTAACAGACTTCTCAGTTTTCAGTTGAAACAGGGAAGAATTTCAGCCTTCCTGTCATTAGATGTGCTGTGAGCATCTTCCCAATTTCTGGAAATTTTTACTTTGTTTAGGATCTAAAGCACTTATCAAGTAACAGAGGCAGGTAATATCTGCTCAGGCAATCAGGAGGGAAAGATTTAATGTATCCTCAAGCAGAACCAACATTTACCAACATCCAGATAACATTCACAAGCTAAATTTCTCCAAATTGTAGTCTGTGTACATATATTTAAAGATCTACTGTGGAATCCCTCCACCCCCTCAGAGAATTTCCCAGAGTTCTACCCCGGAAAGACAGACCACAGAGCCCTCTGTCCCAGCTGAAGGAGAAGACTCTCCCATGGTGCCTTGCACGGTGTGCTCTATCCCAGTCTCTCCTCTCCCCATGCCCTTGGTGGTCCTGGGTTCCCCCCCTTCACTTCCCTATTGGTTGTGGTATCCTAGGTGTCTAGTTCCATCTCCCCTATGGGTCACTGACCCCCTGCCCTGCCCTCTGTACCACCCATGTGCTCTCAGACCCCTATTTACCCCAGCAGACCACATGGTCTTGCCCTCTTGCCCTGGATCCCCCTTCAGCATCTAGAAATAAACCCTGCTGGAACTGATCTTGTGCAAGACCTTCCTGCCTCTCTTTGCTGAGTTAGCCTGTGGCATGTGTGGTTGTGTGAGCCTGATCACTTTGCCTGAATTTCTCCCAAGCAGACTTTCCACAGGAGAGACTGATTGGGGTCTGGGCAGAAGCTCCACTCCCAAAGGACACACTGCAACAATCTATAACTCATAAATAGCACATGAAGGTATAAGGATAACTGAGATACTCAATTCTACATGAAGTCAGCATGACAAAGGCAAGCCATCCACACCACGAGTGCTAAGTGCATCTTGAAAGCACTTGTTCTTCAAATCTGTTTTCTGGGACATTATGGAAGCTCTTAAAACCAGCTGCAGCAGGCAGTCTACAATACCTAAAGATACCATTAGAGCTAACTCCATGATCATCATGATGTTATCCAGCAGTCCAAGAACGGGACTTGTCTTGGCAGTACAAAGAATAATGGCATGGCATATGCTTGAACATTTAACTTCCAGAAGCCAAGACATCTTGGACTTCTATTGCAATGCATACAAGACAGGCAAGTAAGGGACCAGAGGGGCTAGCTGGGACGTGATCTGACAGTACACCAGGTGCTGTGCAGTAATATCTATGGATTTGTCTTTATTCTGGTAAACATGAAAGAGTTACCCTTCCTTTCCTGAAAAATAATAACATAGTTAACAATTTTTCCTAAGGGAAAAATGACACAAAACTCAAATCTAAAGTGAGAAAAAGCAGTTGTTGTCTCTACCATAGCAATCCTTTTTTTTTTTAAGTTTCAAACCTCAATTTTTAAAAAAAGCTTTAAAAAGGATAAACATGCTAATCTTCAAAGGAATTTGTATCTAAAAATTAGGAACAGAAGTCAGCCCCTTTTTGACTTTATTAACCAAAAATATATATATTCCCGTAACAACCAAGCATGTGCTAATTTCTACTAAGGATTCATCTAACATTAAGGGTATTTTTGTACATGTGGTGGTGGATGTTTTGTTAAGAAGTTATTGTTTCTCAGTTTACCATCCCTGTTTCTCCCCCTCACCCCACCCCCCGCCATGCCTGGTCACGTCCAGGTTTCTCCTCCCCAAACCTGGGGTTCCAATCACCCTGGGAACCCTGCCTGTTTCCAGAAAGCTCAGTCTCACCTGTCCATCTCCCCTCTGACCCTGCCTTCTGCTATACAGAGACCTCTGCCTACCACCAGGGGGGCTAATCACCTGTGGGCAACCCCCCCCCCCCCCACCTTCCCCTTGGTTTAAATGTGAGGAGCGGGCCTCTCTTTTCTGCCTCTCTCTCGTCTCACCCCTTGAAGAATAAAGACCTTTGAAAAGGAGATGAGAGTGCCATCTCTGATCTTTGCCTTGGACTCTTGGCACCATGCCAGAGAGAACAGACACTCTCCAGTCTCCGTGTCATGTATGAACTTCCAAATGTGACAGCATTGTTACCAAAAGTTAATAAAACCAAGAATTTTCACTGCTAGTGCTTTTGAACAACCATTTGTGTTTTCACTGTACGTTAGAGCAAATTGCTATGTCTAGAGAAACTAAAATTGTTGTAAGATTTGCAGTCCTTACCACACAAGTTATTGATTTCTCTATTCTAAAAAGAAAAACACTCAGGAATGATGGTTTGTATTAGTATTTACATTACATTGTTTGCCACCCTTTTATTAAGACTGGATGAGAGTAATATGTTATCTATAGTCACTTCCATACCTATTACATGAAATAAAAAGAGCAATTTTTTTCACGATTGCCTGCCTTTCCAACTGGAACACTAACCCTATATCCAACAGTTTAGATAAGAGGTCTTCCTGTCTAAAGTACAGTTTCACATCATTGTTATTCTGGCTTGCTGTGCAAAAACACATTCTGGACCATTACTGTACTGCTAAACTATTATTTGGAAAAGAACACACAAAAACCTCCTCATTAAATTGTTGCCTTGGAAAGGCTGACCTGAAACAGACTGGACCAAGCTAGAGAATAAAGTAGATATTTATTAAAAGAACAAGAGTCCGACTAGGGCTGCATCCCAGACAGACCCAAAATGACCACAAAATGGCCACACAGGTCACGAGGGTTTACATTTTTATAAGTTTTGGTCCATTTGCATATTGGGGTCCAATTGTCCAATTACAACTTCAGGTTTTGAAGTCCCATCCTTCTCAGGATGAAGACCTATCCCGTCCCCAACAGGAAAAAGTTTGTTTTGTCTACCTACTGTGAAGAGAGCTTACTAGCAC
>WAAE01026711.1:0-54240 GCA_013400495.1 Nicator chloris | reverse complement strand
AAAATGTGAATACATTTGACCGGAGGATCACGCAACAAAATGTGTTATTTCATTCCCATTTCCTCCATATTTTCCAACAGAACTTTACTGGTATTAAAGAATACCAGTGTCTTGCAAAAAGTTGTTGTCAGGAAGGTTTGTGGTACCTACTACTACTAAATCCTTCATTAAGTTACTTTCTTCCCCATTCTAGAGACCAGTCTTGAGTAAAATGTGTCCCACATCAGCTCTGTGCCCAGTATAATCTGGAGTTTGTATTGCAGGGAAGGTGAAATTTCAATTTTTGCCTGCATTGAAAATCAGAGCTTCCAGAGAATCAGGATTGGAAAAGATGGTCAAAGTTTTGAAGCCTTGCCAGAGTTCAGTGGGTGAAGGTCACTTCGGGTAATCAGCTTGGGTTAATATTTAGAGAAAACTCAAGATCTTTTGAGTATCATCAAAGTCTTCCACAGTCTAACCTAACTCTTCTCATTCACTAAATGAGCAAATAAAAGCCTATTACTGATTTCTGTGGGGGCCTGAACAAGAACTGAAGAGGACTGTTCAAATGAAAACAAACTGTCACTGAACCTCAGAGAAAGCAGCAAGAGCTCAACATGTCCAAGAGATATGGGGAGAAATAGAGGAGTTCCAGCTCCACCATGGAGCCTGCTGAGGGGGAGTATTGTTTTTTTTCACCACTAACTGTCTCTCTTCTGCAATCACCGCAGAATAAAAATCAGGTTTGTGAAAGTTGGCCCCTCCATCATAACAGAAAAGCACTTTTCTATTTTTCTAGCTATTGCCTCTGCTTCTGCTGCAACGCAAAAGAGGCCTTTCCTCCAGTCCTGCTTATGCAGAGTTTGTAGAAGGCAGTGATCTTGTTTGTTTCCATGATACAGCTTTAATATCTGCACAATTTTTAGAACCTTTCAGATGAAATCACTAAATTTGGAAGGGGTGTGTTTGACATCTGAGGAGGAAGATGGTGAAATAGGCATGACTTGTATATGCTGACACGTATGCATGATATGCACCTAACATCTGTTGTGCATAGGAGTTGGTGGAGTGGTTCTGGTCCCATTTAAGCAGTATGGCACACTAAAGAAAAATCAGACGTGCTTGGATTCCAAGTCAGTTTGTCAGACCAGAAAAACTGCCAAATATCTTTAAGGACCACGCTAAATCATACTGAGGCCTAGTGACATTTTGTGATATATTTTAGAACAACAGATATCTCACTGACTGCAGGAAATTCCTTAAGGCTTTCCTGTGTATGGAGCAACACTATTTGACTGTCACCCTCTGTTTACCAACATTGTGTGAGCAGCAGAAAAGAGCCCAGACCAACGTGTTTCTGAAGAAGGAAAGCAGTCAACTGTTGAAATGTAAATCATCATTTTTTTGGTATAATTAAATTCTCACTGGGGATTGTCTGATCAAAACTGCTAATCAAAGCAAGTTGTTCAGTAAACATTGGAATTAATGAGCCCTGTTTTTCAGTGGATTGATATTCTACACTCCTACACTATGGCACAATAAGATTAATTTCTCTGCAAGTTTCTTTCAACCTCATGGATCCTGTTTCTCATGGATCCTTCTTCCTGCTATGGCCAATTCCTCCACCCATGTCCTCTGCACTGAAAGTTGAGTAAGGCTGCTAACAGATGGGGCCAGTGCAATAGCACTGCAGCCTATCCTCCCTTAGCGGAGGAATTTAATATATTCTTTCTAATTTTACCAGCCACTGATCTTCAGGGTGTTTTTAAATAATTGACATTCCTGAGCCTACTATACCCCTATGATTCTGGCCGATGGACTTGTAAGAAGGAAAAAGCTTATCTGTGCTATCTTTTTTCTAAGGAAATGTGGTTGAAGAACCATGTTCCACATAAACAAAAAGTTGAATTGCAATTTAGAAGATTTCTCGGTGCTACACCCTAATTTCTTATCAAGTACTTCTGCTGAATTCTGGTTTTTCTACACACTCCCTGTTAGGTCACATATTTTAATTAAAACATTATATTGCTGTAAAAATCCTTCATTCTTGAAACAAAGGAATAGGTGTTGATACTTTAAAATTTTTTCACCATTTTATTTTGTGATTACCCACTCATCCCATGGTAGAGAAAATATATACTAAGAAATTACAGCTTGATACAACACATATAGTGAACATCTTCTGCTTTTAATTAAAAGCACAGCATAAAACTTTTCACTATGCTAGAAAAAATAATCCAACCTCCACCTATGTAGTATCATTGCACATACCTGTAATTGCAGCCCTCAGGAACAGTTATTTAGTGATTAATTTCCATGAGTGATCAAGGAAATTCAAATGTATGTAATTTTTTTTTACTTTATTCGGTGGTGGGAAGAATGACTAGAAGGTACAGAAAACTAACTACATCTTCAGAGCTAACAACACTTGAGCTTTAATATTGCTGCAAAACTATGTGGTTTTGAGATCAAATCTCTCTTGCACTTTAATCAACTTCAACAGCAAAAATTAAAGGCAGATCCCTATTCTCTTACATAGTACTAACATTACAATTTCAGAATGAGTAATAAAATCATAAGGGTGGACTTTCTACTGTGGTATATCTAGTTTTAAAGAAATATCCATAAGACAGTTGTTCACAGTCAAGAAAGTTAGTACCTTGCAGTATACAATACCTGTATTTCCTCTGTGGCAAGTTTATGCCAAAGCTTCTTTTATTTCTGTATTTTGCCCAAGGCCAGAAAGCAGTCATTATTTTTGCTGTTCTTGGCATAGCCAGGAAGGTTTTCATCACTTTTCTCTTTCTCAAGACCTTGTCTTGAGCATGTCAGCTTTCTTTCTTCGTCTCCTTTCATACCACTTCCTATTCACATATGATCCTCCCTCCCTTGTCTAGTTCTTGTCAAGCATAACATGGCCAGCTGGTTTTATCTGTGCCACAAACAATGGTATCAGACTCCACTAAATGATATTCTGCCAATGCCAGCCATGGTTCCCTGTGTCCTTAGTTGGTTTCAAGTTGTGGCCCACCTTTCTTCCCATATTTAAATCCTGTGTTTATTGGGGATTAAATTCTGTGAATGAGTGCTGATGGGGGCAGTGGGAGGAGGAGGTCATTCTGAGTCCAAAGGGAATCAACATTGTCTCTTTGAAAATGTCCATGTCTGTTTCCCAGACTGACCATCTGGGACACTGCATGGCACTAAATCAACTACAAAGACAAAAAGGGAAACAGGAAAAAGTAATTAAATTAGAAAAAGGAAAAATTCCCCAGAAGGAGCTGTCCAATGAACTTCATTAAGGAGTAAAAGCGGTGCATATACATTTCACAATAGTGAAAAACAGTGACACTAACAGAACTGCACTTCCATCAGTAAAAAAATATCCATTTAACTGTGAATGTGCACCTTGTTTCCTTTCTAATTGCTTCTCTATTTTAAAGCACTTCCCAGTAGCGATGATGTCAAAAAGAAGAGATACGCCTACAAAGAGAAGGTAGTGAAAACACAACAGGTTCAATATGTCTTCCTGAACCCCTGGCAAACTGTAACACTGGGGATGTCTTGGGTCATCACTTGAGAACATCAGTTTTTTCTGGTCTGGTATTCATCAGAGAACAATGGCAGATTCACAGGATGGGTTAGCTGAGACACACGGCTTTCAATCCATATGGAATTCTACATTTGGAAACCAGCTGGGGGATGTATTTGATTCTTCAAGTGACAATAAAATCCTTCCATTTTCAGCACTAATCCAAGAGGATATTCTACAGAAACATCTGAAGTTAAACACCTTATATCTGCAGGAACTAACTTGTCTACTCCTATGAGTTTCAAAGGGATGTTGCCGAGGAGCTGTCTAATCTACTGAAGGTGCAATGTAGTACATCTTCAGTCATTAGGGAAGGTTCAGAGAGTGTGGAGGAAAATAGACAATGCTGTACCAGTATATAAAATAGGTTTTAGAGTCTTGCATGAAGTGATAACGAACCTCAGGCGGGACCCTGTCAGCAGTTAGTTTCCATTTTGTGCCACTGCTGAAGGCATAAAAATAATTCTATGGAAAGTAGGTATTGTCTGGCAAACTTGAAATTTTGGATGAGAGTGCAAAAAAAGTTGCAAAAATATGCTCTAATGCATACACAAGATAATGTCATGTTATATGACATTTATCAAAACAAAAATATGCCAAATGAATGTACTATATTAGCTATATTAAAAAAAATCAAATGATAAATTTCAAAAATTACTTGCAGATGTTTAGTTACTTGTCATTCTTCCTATGGAAGAAAATGCAAAAAAGGTCACTTTTTAATTTGTATGATCTCACCAACATACAGATCACTGTAATCAAGCAATTCCATGCAACTGCTATTTCTCATTCTTTTTCATAGATTTATCAAGGTGCAGATTAGTGAGGGTTTTGGTCTGCACAGTTGTATGGGTAGGCTGTTCCCATAGACTTGTTACTCTGACTATGAGGACTACTGTAATTCCAAGATGACATGAGGGAAAAGACTGGCTCATAACATTTTTTTCCCCTGAGCTGAACCTTTTTAGAAATGACACTTCTGCCACAGATTATGCATCCTTCTCAGCCTTGCTCTAATGTTCTTGCCTAGCTTTACTAGGGCTCTTCTCTCTGAAACTTTTCTGGTGTGAATTTCCCTCAGCAGACCCTGCCTACATAATTCTAGATGAGGTATTATTGGTGGCTGCCACTGGAAATTATCTGTGATGAACAATGTATGCTGCAACACAGCAAAAGCACCAAGGAGCAAGGTATTTTGTTACAGAAGTCAGGAGCGAATGCTGGAGCACTAAGGGGTTGTTGGCATGTGATGAAGCAAAGCAATGCAGAGGCTCAGGGTGCAGACACAGCCTCCAGATGCAGGAGCAGGAGAAGAGGCTAGGCTGGGGAGAGAAGGAGGTGCACCAGCTGGTGTAGCTCTTTGTTGGGATATTTCAAGGGTAGACTCACCTTGACCAAAATAGGCATGGGCTCAGGGGCTGGTGATTGTCAATTCCTTGTAGATGTTTGTCTTTGCTTAGAACAACAGTGGCCACCTTGGATGTATGTTTTTTAATTGATGTATGTTTTTAGGTTGATTATTTTTTAAGTTTGTAAACCATGCTCCGTAGTAAAAGTCTTTGCATCACACTTCTTTGCCTCGACCTCTACCCTCCCACTCTTCCAATGAAGTACAGTCTGGGTTTCATCTACTCCTTATTGATGGAAAACTCCTGGCTATACCACCTATGCTCGACATTAAAATGTGAATCTCCATCTCTGTTTCAGTTTTCACAGCATCCTTCTATATTTTTCACCATGTCTGCTGTGTTTCATTCGAACTTTTTTTCACCTTTTCTATCATGTTTTACTACAATTGATCACAAGAAGAGGAACTCAGAAACATTTAAACCTATTCAAATCTCTGATTCCTAAGATGGTTTTCAAAATTAGACAAAGTAAACTCATCTATTCTCAAACACCAGCCAGAATAATCAGACCAATTTTAATAAACTGTTGGCATCAGCAGTGTGCCTGCAGGGTTTGAAAGAAAAGCATTCTCCATACAAATTATTAGGTTCACAGCAAAGCAAGCTTGCAGGATTGTGTATCAGGCTGAGACTACAGTCATGTTGCAGAGTGTGGAGTTGAGAAGAAATGGCCTGGGGGGAAAGAGGGCCACCTCTGAGTAGGAACTGCTTAGAAGGCTCAGTCAGAGATGAGACAACTTGCTTCCCCCCCAGTTATGTCAATGTGTGTCCCACTAGCACTTCCCAGGTGTGGAGGGCAGGACAGATCACGTCAGGTATGCCAGCCGGCTGGCAGGCTTCCCCACAGAAAAACGCACACCTGGATAACAGGAAAGCACTTCCCTGTAGCAAAATGGAATTATGAGTTTGTGCATTAAGGAATAGACAATACAATTTTGAGGCTCTTGCTTCACTTTCAGCATTCTTCTTCATAACATTACAGTCATTACGTTGACCAATGCTCCTTGAAAGATTTTGACAGAAAGATATTATTGGTAAAAATGTAAAGAACTTTAGTATTTTGGCTCCTGTATCTAATATTTGTAATGTCTCATTATCTGGGAAAATGCAGATTTGAACATACCATTGAGTTAAATACTCTCCTTAGAGACAAATGATATTTTAAAGTGTGGTTTCAGGTTGTACTAATTTTGATTCCCAAACAACTTTTCATCTATTTAACATGTTGCCCCTACTGACTTATTCCAATCAAAGGCAAGAAACTTCATCCTCACCCCTTCAACATGCTGGAAATAATTTGAATGTTATTTCTTCTTTTTTTCAATTCTAAATGTCAAGTGTTTGTGATGGCAACACTCCTTTTGAAGAAGAATCTTTGCTGACAAAGAAGAAATAATGCAATATACTTCCAAGCCAAATACAGCTTTGACTTATGTTTTACTCTTTGGTAACTTTGTTAAAGTAACTAAAGGTACTTAAAGAGTATAGTACAAGGATAGGATTCTCCTTATGAGCATGCAACTATCCTGTCTAGAACACAAATATAAATACCATGCTGAGTCAGGTTGGAGAAGTACCATACTAATTTATTTCTGAGTATTTCATAGCCCTTACCTGTTTGTCTTGCCTTCTGAACATCTACATGAATACTGGCCTTGAGTTATGAAACTGCAGAGGAAGAAAGCTGACATGAGAGAGTCTTGGAACAGAAAAGGTGAAGTTAATACAAGTTGTTGGATTTTTAAGAATAAAAGATAAGCAAAACCCAAACAAACCAAACAAACAAAACCCAAAAACCGCAAACAAACAAAACCCCACAAAAATCCCACAAACAAACAAACAAAAAACCAAAAAACCACCCCAAAATCACCAAAGGTTTTTTCTTCTTTGCAATTTTAGTAGCAAAACCCACTGCTACTTACTGCACTTGGAAGTACTTCAGTTCTGTAAAACAGAGGTTCATGAGTTTGTTTTTCATAAGGTGTTCAAATATCTCAATTAACACCAGATGGTCGAGGCTCACTGAAACAGAGCTATAACCAAAATAACAAGACTTTAAATTGATAATAAATAATATGGATATTTCTATATTTCTCTTAGGTAATGTTCATCCCTTGAGACAGGATGGTTAAAAAGAGATGCTGTCCACAGCAAGAAACTGCCTGATGCAAAACTGTCTCTGCCTTAAGGGGTTAGGTTTCCTCCAAGCACCAGTATAGTCACCCCAGTCTCCAACAGCTCTTATCTCTCTCCTCCTTCTTTCTCATATCTGTACCTTTCTTTCCCATGTCAGCAATGCGGCCACCTTTCATTCTGGGACCCCTCACAGAATCATAGAAATGTTGAATTGGAAGGACTCATCAGGATCAGACTCCTGGCTCTGCACAAGACAGCCCAAGAACCACCCCATGTGCCTGAGAGCATTTTTCAAACACTTCTTGAACTCTTTCAGGCTGGTGCTCTGACCACTTCCTTGGGGAGCTGTTCCAGTGCCCACCCACCCTCTGAGGGAAGAACATTTTCCTGATACTTGAACCTCCCTTGACTGAGTTTCATGCAATTTCGTCAGGACCTGTTACTGATCACGAGAGCGAAAACATCAGTGCCTACCCCTCTGCTTCCACTTGTGACAATCTGGAAGACCACAATGAGGTCGGTTGTCAGTCTCCTCCAGGCTGAACAGACCAAGTGACTTCAGCTGCTTCTCACATGGCTTCCCTCAAAGCCCTTTGCCATCTTTGCATCCTTCTTTGGATGCTCTCTAACAGTTAATGCCTTTCTTATATGGCACCCAAAACTGCCCCAGCACTCGAGGTGAGTCTGCCCCAGCTCAGACCTGAGAGGGACAATCCCCTCCCTTGCCTGTCTGGTCATGCTGTGCCTGATGCCCCCCAGGACAGGGTTGGCCCTCCTGGCTGCCAGGGCACTGCTGGCTCATGTTCAACTTGCCACTGACCAGGACCCCCAGGTCCCTTTCCCTGGCACTGCTTTCCACCGTCTCATTTCCCCGTCTGCCCATACATCCAGGGTTGGCCCATCCCAGATGCAGCATCTGGCATTTTCTCTTGTTAAACTGCATATGGTTGGTGATTGCCCAGTTCTTCAATTTGTTGAGGTCCCTCTGCCGGTCCTCTGCCCCTGAGGGATTTGACAGCTCCTCTCAATTTTGTGTTCATAGGTGAATTTATTAAGTAATTCAATTAAGTTTCCTACATTTCTAAGAAGCCTGGAGTGGCCTGATTTTCTATTACCTGAAAGTAGCATTTCTGACAGTTTTAAAGAGGAGTTGGTTTCTTTGTATTTTTATTCAACCTTGTAAATGACCCCTCACCTTCTATTTGGCCTTTATTTGTCAGGCTGAACACAGTTCACACAGCACCCCTTTCAGCAATGCTAAGTATTCAATTCAAGTTTAAAAACTTTGAGTTCCACAAATACAGTTCCACTATCACTGATAGCTCAATCACAGCTGGAATGTTATTAATTTTTAATCTGAAGTTTATTTGATAACTCCCAATGTGAGAAATACTGAAATTTCTCTATCTCAATTTTGGACAATAGTGGCAGAACTAAGTGCCTCACAAAGAGTGATATAATCTCTCATTATATCACTGTTTATGAAGAACTTAGGTCTGTGGAGTGTTTGATGGTCTGGACTTTTACCTGTCCTCACTAAAGTACTTAATTTTTTCTGTTGTTTGGTTATAATTTATCACCCTTAGAATCTATTAAAGACTGTTTTACTTTGATTTTATTAAAGAAAAGGGAATAATTCTGGTATGTATCAGATTTATTGTGAGGGTATTAGATCCCACAAAGGAAGGATTCTGCCAATACTTGGCTACCAAATCATCTGTGATGACATAGAGGTTTAGGAAGAAACTGGTTACTGCCTAGTTTAATATTATTTTACCTGTGCTCATTAAAATGATTTCCACATTTAATAATGGCAATACTACTTGTCAAATCTCATACATTTTAGAGGTCTGCTTTTTGGCAATTATATTATGAAAATAAAAAACACACACAAAAAAAATTGTGATGAGAATTGTTTTGAACTGTGTTTTAGAAAGAAATTGCAAGCTAAAGAGTTTGGAAATAGTGCCATGCACATTTTTAGTGGTAGATCTGAATCCACTCCAAAAGAGTTGCCATGTTTTAGTGCCTATTAAATTCCTTACACAAAAACTGTTTGATCTCAGTCCCATTCCCAGTGGAAAAATACGTTTGTCACAAAGAAGCACCACAAGTCTCACTAATTGTTGCCTTTCTTCCTAGTTTCACAAGGTTAACAGACCCTGAATGGATTTAGATATTCTCCCCAGACCAGTACTGAAGCAAGTTAAAACTGCAGGAAAAAAGCCATTATTTCTGTGTGTATTTGATATATAGGTAAATTGAAACTCTGGTCTTGTAAATTCAGTAGCTTTTTTTATGTAGCTTTTTTGTACACTAAAAATACATATAAATGGGAAGAAAATGTGATTTTAATTTTATGCTCTTGCAGGGGCCCAATCTGTATTCTTCATTCAGAAATCTTCCTTAGTACTATTGATAGGACTAAAGAGGAAAGAAAGAATTCCTTGGAGCTATGAGTTTGTACAATTATTTAAAATGCATCTATCTCAATAGCTTTCCTCGTACATGAGTTGTGATGTATTCCCCCACTACAGCATTTGTCTTGATTGTCGTAGGCAACATGTATGTATCAGACAATTACTGAAGACAGGTTTGGGTAACTCAGTGGTTAAGCCTCTGGTGTAGGCCTCAGGAGACCTCAGGGTGACTGTTTGCAGCATCACAGACCTCCTGTGAGCTGCTGGACTAGCCAGTTGTGGTAGGACCAACACTGCCTATTTTATTTGTTTGAAAGTAAAATGCACAGTCTGAGCGAGCTCTGTTGGTCTGATTTTCCATGAGGAGCGAGTGGGAAACAGTTTCAAAGAGAAATGACTTGTAAAGTAGAAATGCTTGTATCATGAGCCTGAACTGAAAACTGAAAATGCCAGTGTTATGTTCATTGAAATAGGACAACGTTAATTTTTGAACAGCTGTTTTGAAGTGAGTACTACTCTAAGTTCTGATTCAGTCACCTGCATATGAGAATAAGAATACATTTACCACAGATGTGTGCTAAGAAGAGTATCAAACAGATAAATATGAGTCATATAGCTATGGCAGGCTGAGAATGATCATCTGATTGCAAAACACCTGGGTGCAAAAGTGATGCATGCATTCACAGTATAAAATACTGCCCAAAGACTGTTCATGGGACCTAATTGATCCTACTGCTGTTGAGATCCCAGCTCCCATGGCAGCTCATGCCAATGCTTCCTCAGAACTGGACCCTAAACTACACTTTTTATGTCTGTGCCATCACGGTTCTGCAGAGAGAGATCAGTCTCCATAGTGTCTACTATCATTTTGTGCATTAAATTCACAGAGTAATACCTTCCCTGGGGAAAAAAGACCCTTACAAACAGATAAAGTAAGTAAGCTCACAGGCCAAGTCGAAGAAATACAAGATAACCTCGCTGCATTTCTTTCCCCTGAAATTCTAGAGAGCAGAGCAAGTGTCACTGGCTTGCAGGGGAAATCTCAGTGATTTGCACTAAGGCAGCAGGTCTCACTTGAGCAGATGATGTACTGTCCTCTGCTGGCAAAAGAAGGCAATATTGGCTCGGCTTTTTGTGCAGCACAGTGTGATGAAGAGGCTGGAAACAGTGGGAACCTTGTCTCCCTGATTCTGTTTCTGCATATAGATAATCTCATGGTGAGGTCACCAGAGAGAGACACTTTCTATACCTAATTTGAAAGAAAATGCAAGTCTCAATGGGCTGGAGGACAAAAGAGAAGTCCAAATGCAAGGATACAGGAGAATGTAATGGTTTCCAGAGTTTTATTTCACTTCAATGCTCATCTGGGGAGTACGCTTGCATCTGTTAGGGGTTTGTTTGGTCTCCAGAAACTAGCAACAACATCACCAATTAGTGATAATTTTACTGGGGTTTTATGTTGTTTCAGGTTTTCTTTGTTTGTTTCTCTCTCTCTCTCTCTTTTTTTTTTTTTTTTTTTTTTGTAGTTAACATATTTTTTCCTCTATGCACCGTGCCATCAGTAGTTTGTTTTGATTGCATGCTGGCATTGTTAAGAGACAGAGTGGTACATGGGAGTTTGAGACCTCTAACACCTATCTCCTTGAAAAGAAGGGGTTGTGGTAGGCCTTGCTTTGTTGCCATGCCACACCAAGCCAAAGCATTGCCAAAATGTGCTGGCCAAGCGGGGATCTGAAATGTAGTCCTGCCACTGTATAGTGGTGCACAGATGGGTGGGGTACTGATTTTTCCTGGTTTGTGTCCAAAATCATGAATCAGGCTCTCAAGTGTTGTGTTCCCCAAGTGTTGTTTACATTTGTTCAACTGTTAAGTCACCCTGGCTTGAATTTCTCCCCTCTTGAAATTCAGCAAGAGATTAGTATTTGCTTGGGCTTATTTTGGCAGAAAATATTTTGTCTGTGCTAGAGTTTATGTGTTTATTGGCAAAGTACTTGTCACTTGTAAGTGCATACGGTATGGTGTGCATAGAGTCATCATAGTGAAGTATTTGGAAGGCAGCCTCATGGGCTTTTTCTAGCAAAGAATACAAAACAATTTGCCAAAAAATAAAGCCATGGCATTGTTTAATATAATTTTTTATGATCATGCTTGATGTTCTCATTCAGAACTAGTCCTATCACATGAAAATTATTTCAGGTCCCAAATTCAGGAGACCCTTTATCAAGGACACATGATGGAGCATTCAGATGTTGTGATGCAGAACAAAAGCCTGAGCAAGAATTGCACACATCCGTTTGGGATTGTATAGGGCTGTAGAACTGTTATTCCATTCCTTATGACTGTAGCCACAAATACTAATATTGGTGTTGTTCAGGATGAAAAAAATCCTTTGCTGTTGCCATCTTATAACATACTTAGCTTCACTAGCTGAAAAATGATCATGCATTTTGGTGCTCTTGGGCCACAGTCATAGACAGATACATACAGACCTTGATACTGTTGACCGACTTTCACCTTGCTTCCAGGCTTGCCTTGGAAATTAGGCTTAGCTATTTCTATCCCTGAACTTGAAACACTGATTTGAAATTAATTTTATGCTGAATTATGGTGAAAGAGAAACAAACAGAAATGTAATATAGAACACATTAAATATATGTATGCTACAATAGATCATTAAATTACATTGTGTCTTATTACACAGCTTACTGTAATATTTTCTAGAGAACAGGTGAACTGTTCACTTCCGGATGATTTTTTTCAGTGCCCGAAGTTATTTTCTGAGAAGATGCCACTATTACCAAGCCTCAAATCTTGATTTAATTTTGTTGCTCTGGAAAATTATGTTTTTCAGTTTGTTATGAGTAACAGTGGAAAAATGCATATGGAAGAAAAGAGTCCTTTTAACATTTAATTATTCAATGTCCAGATTGCTTGTAGGAGGTTTAAAAATAAATTTTTTTGCGTTGAGGAAGTGTGACAAAACATATTTTACAGGTAAGCTGCATGGATCACCAGAAATTGTCATTGGGGTAAATTTAGATTCATTATAAAATTTAGGTTAATTTTAGAATTTATAGCTATGTAAGATTAGGAAACATATTCTATGTAATGGACAGCACAAGCTAAAATGGCTCACCAACACTGCAGATTCAACTAACATAAGCTCCTTTACAGACACATAATCCTTTAGGTGAGTAATTTCATAAACCAATTACAGGATTCTGAAAGAATTTTACGTTCATGAAGCTTGGACATTACAAATTATCCAGCCATGCTATGTAGCAAAGCTGTTCTAAAATGGCTGAAGACCACTATGACACTGTACAAGGGCCTAGGACCAGCGAGAACAAATTTCTTTCCATAGAGCTCAGACCCATGTTGTCCAGTCTTGGATATCTACCTTCTAGTATGTTACCTCACACTCATTTCATGGACTTCAGAGAAGAAAATACCATTAAGGCATGATTTATCCCCTATCAGAATAGTTATATCAAAATAATAAATAGCAAAATAATGCATTGTCTGCAAGAGTGCTTTTTTCCATCTTCTTATCTTTTCAAATCAGTCAACATGAACTATTTTAAGTAGAGGTGTGTGCTATGCATGCTAATTGGTTGATCCCACTTAGAGAAATAAGGTTATATTGTCTACAAGTTGAAGGGAACTGAAGAAAAATGTGGGCCTCTAGAAATCAGAGAACTAAGAATCTTTCTGCAACACAAGCCATTTAATAGAAGGGGATGCAGATATGTCATCTCTTCCAAAGGCTGTGTGAATGGATCATTCTGCTTAATATCTGACAATTTACCCTCACAGAAATACTGCTGCTTTTTGCTCTCTGTACTTTTATTTTTGAAGAAAGTTTCCTTCCTTCTTTGCTTTGACAAAAGAAAACATATTGTCACTGAATCAGAGAAATTGGAAGTAAAATTGTTCTGACCTTGCTTTGCAATTTATTGTCCCTCCTGCTTGTTTCTGACAAATGGTTACTCTACAGAACAAATTGTTTCTTCTCTGGTGTTCTGGCTCTTGAAGTCAAAGAAAAGCACCTGGGGGAAGGGTCATTCAGCTGTATGTCTCCTTTTCTTCAAAATGTGATTCTTTTTTACATCTTAAATATTGGTCTCAAATTCACATCTGTAAATGATATTGCAAAAGCTCAGAGGAAACCAAACTAAGAGATGATGTGCCATTCTGTCTTTATTTTCTCTGTGATATATGCACATACAGCACAGAGAAAACATATCATAGGACATACATCATTCTAAAATAGCTTATTCCTAAGATTTAATAAATGTGATGATCTATTGCTTACACTACTGTTCCCTTCAACCCTGATTCAATTCTTGTTTTTCTTAGTTCAAACCCTCTGTTGACATCCCAGACATGTAATGGTTTCCCAAAGGGAACCACTGGTTCTTTACTCTAGTTAGGTGTATATGTGGTATGTACATCAACCATACTCTCCATGGTGGGAAAAACAGGCCTTCTCTAAGTCTGCATCCCTACTCTTCTCTCCATTTAAAATGAGAAATTTTGATAAGATAGAAAACTCTTTCAGTTTTGACAAATTTCCCATCAGTGCTGTAAAGAAGGCTCAAAGTTTTACTCTGAGCCTGTGGTATCCAGTCTCCTAATAGCCTCTGGGGTTACAGGGGCTGGGCAAATTGTCCACTTCCAATTAGTTCTCACCTACCCTCAGAAAATCTGCGACAACTCTCTTAAAATACAGCAGATAACTAGCACGTGCATATGTACTGTCTTTTTGCTTGGAAATTTTTCAGTTTGGTCTCCAGCTGTGTTTCCTGGAAACTACCAATTTTTTAAATGTGTCCCAAATTTTCCATCTGTTATTCTGTGGTTTACTCTTTCTCTCTCATCATTTCCTCACTCTAGCTGCATCTCTGCACATCACACTTGACCTTGCCAGAGAGCCATCCCAAACACTTTCAAAAGTATGTGGCTGATCAGGAAGAAGCAAGCACTGGTCCTCGTATGCATCAAGAAATAAACAGAAGAAACAAACCAAAATTGCAAGCCAATAGATTTTGCAAAAATGAAATGACTGGAATGCTGCTTTCTTGTAGGAATATGCTCCTGTTATCACTGAAGATGAAAGAAATTTTCCAGATCCCAGTTTCCGAAAACTAAAACAAATATAGAGAATACAGATCATTGTAGTGCATTTTCTCAGAATGCTGAGACTAGGTCCTAGAGGAGATCCTGACCCGTTCCCAAGATTTGTGGTATCCTTCTTTGACTGTTACTTTTTTAAAGTGGGGTTTTGCATTACATTGCAGGACTGGCTTATGAGCTGGTACTGATTTATATATGTTTTTAAGCAGATACTCCAGGAAAATCAAAATTATCAAAATATGGGGCAGTGTCTGATGGGATTAAATTGTTCGGGAATCTGAAAACCCAAGTTCAATTTCCTGTTCTTTATATTTTTGAGTCAGTTTTTGAAGAAGCTCACAATTTTCTTTCAGACATTGTGATAAATAACAACAAAACTATGATGCTGGCAAGCACTTCACAATGTATGGATGAAAAGTGGATTGGGCACACTCCGAAGACAATAAAGGCTCCCCATCTCCTTGCATACCAAACATTTCTGTTTTCACTGCACTTCTTCAATGCATATATTATTACATATTCATATAAAATCGATTTTAAATATTCAGTATTATTCTACTTAATAGAAAAATGAGAGGAATATTTTATCCCTTGTATATCCAGATAAGGTAGCCAAGACGTCTTAAGGTCTGCCTCAGTGTATTGCTGTAGAAAAGAGTCCCGAAGTGTTTTCTGACAAGAATAGTTTTTAAGAAACAAGGAGAATAACCTAATCTGGATTCATAGTTTATGAAATAGTACCGCTATTCCTAAACAGAGTGAGACTATATATATTTGGGCCTATGTCCACTTTATTTTGAAACAGAGGGTGAGAAACATCGGAAAAGGAGATACGGTGGAAGTTTTCATCACCACGTCAGTGACAAAATGCCTCTGCTAAAGAATTTGCATCTAAATAGATGGTGATGAAAGAGGAATGCGGATAGAAGAGGAGTCTGAAAGAAAACTTTAGCTTTTGCCTTTTGGCTCACTAGTGTTCTATGCATTAATATCAAGTGCCCTTCTATATGTCTTTCCAGTAAAATAAAATCTGGGTGGGCAGAATTCTTCTTCCATTGGGGTGACAATATAGCCTTTTAAAGGTTTTTATGAGTCTTAATATTCTGTTTCCCCTTAGGAAGTGGCATTTTTATATTTCCTCCTGCACAGCCAGAATACATCCACTCTCTAAATCTGCCTCATTCACCTTTGAAAATTTATAGGGGCTTTCAGGCGAGCTTGTCCAGATGCCATTGACCTCTGTGGCCTATGTCATTGACAAGGACACAGATCCTTCTGCCCACACAATATATGCCGCTTTATCTCCCTGACAGGCAAGGAAATTACTCTTAGACCAGGATCACAATAAAACCAGGAGCTAGCTTCTCAGTTTCCCTTGCACTGCTGGACTCTGCAAGAAGATAAGATAAGGGATCAATATACTTACAACGGAACACTTTGAACGCATTAATTAGATGGTTGTTACCTTCCTGAAGATCTGCTACCGACAGTGTAGTCTACTAGCCTATTACAACAGTGAACAGTGTTCATGAGGGATAGGCCGCATCATAAAACCATTGGAGGCAGTGCTAATGTTCAGATCACCAAAACAGTCCCTTGCAAGGTGAGTTCTGCTGTGAAGGTTTTCTAAACCACATTTGAAATAGACGGAGTTGCACATGTGCTATTGCTAAGCTTTCAGAACCACCAGTTAAAATGTTATCCAATGGCTAGATTTTCTTTTTCAAGGATTCATGTACATCCCTCAGACCTGCCATGACCTGAGGTCTTCAAGGAGCAACTCTCAGTCAGTTTCAGCATTTGTTGAGGAAATCAGTACCACTAAGAAAACAACATAGGCAGGTGTAGTGAAATACATGCAAGGTGTTCTAGGCAATTGTCATGAAAGAATGTAGATAAATTAACCATGAACAGACTATTCATAAGTTAATATGGGAAAAAATTAAGAATTTATTTGCTGGCATAACAGAAAGCTGGCATGAGTGCCTTGATTTCAAAGCAGCATGTGTAAGGGTGGGAATAATTATTAAGGAACACATAATAGTGTAAGGAGTGTATAAAAGTAAAAGAGTGTGAGAGTGTAAGGACTATATATAAGCATGAAAAAACCCAGTATCACTGAAATCATGCAAAGATTTGTCATACCATGTTGCAAAGGATGAAGTTTCCAGTGAAGATGCTGAGACATCATTAGCATGACAAGTGAAATATAAATATTTTAGTGTCTTATTAACATGTGGTGAGTATTTGTGGGCAGAGAGTATATGCATGCATTTCTGCACCTGCATGTATGTATATAGATGTCTGTTTACATTTTCTTTTCGCTCCAAAATATCTCTTAAATATCTGGTTTTAGAATATCTTAAAACTGGTGGGGAAATGTCAGATCCCATCCTTCTGTAACTTCAGAGATGTTTTTATTTCAGTATAGATACAATAAGCTTAATTACCTCTCTTTATGTATAAAGCATAGGTATGCACAAAATGAAAACTGATACGTGAGCATGTGGTGAAATCATAGTTTTAAAACTCTTACTTTTATAAACATCATTTTTTCAACAGCTGCCAAGATCCAGCTGACAGCAAAATGAGAAATTTCTAAGAAAATGTAGCAGATCTGTAGTCTTTCTTAAAATTCCAAAATTGAAAGCATTATTGGTAAACCATATCAGCAAGAAATAAAATCTTGTGGTTTGATACCACTTTCATGAACAGTGAAATATTCAGAAAATGACAGTGGTAGGTACGCACAATGGGTGTGCACAATGTGCTGTATCTCCTTTCATGACCACCATGAAAGAAACAAACTTAGTTTGGGGCTCATGGCTGTAACCACATCAAAGGATTGGGCAGCTCCCTGTGGCTTTTCTTCTGTCCCTGTCTTCTTCCCTGCAGAAGCCATTGCTCATTAAAGATTTTTACAGCCCTTTCTCCAGCAGCCCTGACCTCTCCCCACTGCAGGATCACACATCTCTTGTGAAAGCCCATTTTATGTGTTTTTGTCTTAGCCTTGACACTTTCCCTGCAGACAGCTGAAGAGAGTTATCTGAAAGTGCTCTAGCAGACAGGGTCTGGTGGCCTTATTACATTCAGGTGGCTCACAACACGAAGATACTCACAAGTGCACTTAAGATAACAGGAACTTTTTACCCTTCCTCTGGCAGAGATAAGGGGAGAGGCACACACTGACTTCCTTGTGATTTAAGTCAAGCGCAACCTTAAGTGAATAACAAGCGCGGTTCTTAACTCGATTACAGCTGCTCTAATCAGCAAAGCCGTTAACCTTTGCGCTTTATCCTGGCCTGGTCTGCATGCCCCTGGACAGTGCAGACCTGCTCCATGAGGCTTTCCAAAAGCAACACGTTGTAATCAGTGTGCCTACATGGCCCAGGCTGTGTGGGAGAAGCCGGGACAGCTGTGGCAGCGGGCTTCAGCTCCCAGCTATTCTGGTGACAGGCACCTCTGTCGTGCTCAGTTCTCACGCAGCAAACATAGCACTGGAGCTTCTTAGCAGGCATTAACAGCTCAGCTTTTTATCCTGCCTTCTCCTTTCGTTCAGAATAGCCTGCTCTGGTGTTGACTACTTGCAAAGTCGCTATGCGACTCCTGTATCACTTCTTGGGTCTCCACCGTGCTGTGCAGTGCTTCCTGGTAGGGGGCACTGAGAAACATGAAAAACACACATAACATGCCTTTTGCCTCTACTGTGCTGCTTCTGAGCTATCAAGATGAAGGTCAATAAACATCTTGCACTGGGAGATGAACCTGTTAAAAATCTACATAATCCCTGAGCAGTGTGTAGTACTGAGCAATCAGGTCCACCTTCCCTCCAGTAATCACTGTGTGTGCGTGCCACACACTATGCTGAGTCTTGGTGAAACAACAGCAGTTAATAGATCTGTAGAGGTGAGTCCTTGGCTTACAGTCAAGTTAATTTCTTAATCCCTGGTGAGCAACTCTAAAACTTCAGCCTGCCATATCCTGACCCCTGGAGAATTTGTTTGTGTTTTAGACAAGCAGAATCACATTTCAGGAGACCCTTGAAGACAAAGAAGTGGACATTTATTACACAAAAATTCCTAGAAGAATACAGCACAGCAAAGAGACAGGAGTTTGGGGTGCTCATAATGAACTTTCTTTCATGTCTTATTCTGGTTTATCTTTTGCCAGGTGCTGAGTGAAAATCTCCAAACTAAATTACCTTTTAAATCAGTCGGGATGTACCTTTGTTTGGCTGCAGACTCCCAGACGTTATAAAGCTTCTTCCCCCTCCTTTCTCCTCCCACCTCAAATGCGCCGGGTCTTCTCTAAACACTGGATAAGAAATGGATCAGGAAAGTCACACAGCGTGATTGCAAATACAGGCTTGTTTTGACATTCCTTTTATCCAGTGCTTGAGAAATAACTGCCTTAACACCATTCCTTATGAATCAAAAAAGGTGAAGCATATGCCTTGCCTGAACTGACACTACCTTTATACATACTGGTCTATTTTGGTATACGATGTTAAACTGTTTGAAAATCATTGTGTAACACAGACAGTTACTGAGTTAAATATGCCAGTGATATTAGCCATGATACCTCTAACTTATTTATCAATTTGATTGAATACATTTAGATGGGTGCTGGAATAAAGGCCAGAATTCTAACAACCTGCAGACTTGACACACTATGTGTATTTTATTGTTGTATAAACCTTAGATAATTTTTACTCTATTAAGTCTCCCATCTTTCCATGTGACCAAGACAAGTGCATTTTGGAGTTTGTAAGTTTGATAATGAACATAAGATATTAGCTTGTAGTTTCAGAAGAGATCAATTTCAACATCCATTTTTTTCCCTGCACTACAGAGCTTGCAAAATAAGTCCCTCCATTCCCAGGCTAGCTTCCAATCATAAATGTTGCAAAAACTGGAAGAAGTACCCCCTTCTGGTTCTTCCCATACAGAATGTACCTTTTGTTCTTTGCTTGTGCTCCTCATGGCCATGCTAGGGTCCACAGGTCTTTGGCAGAATGGACTTCCTTAAACTATATGATCTGAGGGAAATTAGTGAAAAGACTTAGCCAGAGACACACAGAATTATAACTTTTCCATTCATATCTCTTTGGGGTTTTTTATATTGTGTTTGTTTGGCAAAGAAAGCCATCCTTTCTTCCACCCCTCTACCTTTAATTTTTTTTTTTAATTGTAAATTACATTGACCTTTTATTTTTTGCAGGATGAGATCACTGAGAATTTATCGTCCTCCCTGCAACATGGCAGTAGTTGAAATTATAACCCTGGATATTAGACATGTGATAGCCTTGACCTTCCACATGATATTAAGGTCGTTTTATTGTCCAATGTGTCTCACCAATCCACTCCTATGAAACAGTTTTTTTCTGGAAGGTACCGTGTTTGTTGTCTGTGGCAGTTTTGGTCTGTTGTCTAGTTTATTCTTTTTTCCCGGTGATGTTAGATGTCTGTTTTCTTCCTGCCTCAAATCCCATGGTTAAGAGAATCATGTCTGCTCCTTCTAATGTCCTGCTTCAAATATGTTTTATTAACATTTTGAGCTCAGATATTTTCTTTTGGGCAGTGGCTGTTTGTGGTGCTTTACCTAGTACTGCAGGAAACAGTTCAATAGGACTTCAGAGAGAAAGCTAGTATTTTCTAGTATGAATGCTTCTCAAGGGTAGAGAAGAAGGTGATCTTGTTATTTGGATATTTTTGTAACAGTCCTAAAGTCCCCGACTTTGCACATATGACTGCAGGAATTAGGACTTTCCTTTGCAGTTGTTCACAGGACAGAGATTACACATTTCTTCCAAAAGGCTCCATCGTGTAGTACAGCACTTACACATTGACAAGATTAAGAAGGTTCCTGAAGCCAAAAGTAATAGGTAGAAGGTGCCTCCCTTGAGTTACCGTCCAAGGGAATTATTTTTTTCCTTATATGGTAGAGGTCTGCTTTCAGACCGAAGTATTTCTGTTTTAGCTGATGTTTCTTTAATAAATAAAAGAAAGCAAATGAGTAAATGAAAGTGTGACTACTCCAGTAGTTCCAGTTTTCAAAGTGTGATATTCCTAGGTGCCTCAGAGCCTGTCAAGAAGAAAGAGAACCATCATTGGAAACAGACAGCACTTAAGGGGAAATGTTTTTAACCTGTGCCTAGAAACACTTATTTCAAAAACCATGGTGTTCTATTTAAAGCCAAAAATATGCCATGACAAGAAAGAAGTTTTTTACTTATCTGCATAACAAATAAGTCACTCCTGAGTGCTTCATTTTGTGCAATTGTTTTATCAGATGTAGGGCACCTGTAAATTTGTGGATGTGTTAACCTGCTAAACCTGAAGATGTGCCACAATGCAAGCTGGAGGCATACAGAGAGCATCCCAGAAAATAGTTTTCTTGTGTATTTTTTTTCTTATTTCAGCAGAGAAATCACTATAAAACCCACCCGTATTCTGTGTTTTTCCTACACTTACCTGTGAACTGGAGGCTGTAAGCCACTTTTGCCACCCTCCAAACTTAGGTCATCGTTTAGTATCTGCAATACTGGATTGGGTCCCACGTGCCTCTTTTTCATTGTTCTTCACCCAGCACATCTTTCCACAAAGGAATGGATTCCATTTGTTGAATGCAGTTCATTTGTTCAGACACAATTCTAATTATATTTCTGATCTGGTCTGGAGTTCCCCTGCTCAAAAAAAAGGGGATGGGAATGCTAGGAAAAGTAAAAGTGTAGATCTGCATCCAGATCTAGTCTAGGATCTAGGTGATCCTAGATATGATGGTTTTCATGTGTGGAAAACTCTTTGGTTTGATGTTTTACTTCATAAAGGAATGAAAAAAGGAGGATTAAAGAGATCTGTTACATCGTCTGTGGCCAGAAGAAGTTTGTTTACTGTATCTGCAAAAAAATTATCAAATGTAAACAGGAACTAAGGGCTTCAAAGCAAAACTAATACAATCAAACTGGAACTCTCTATCTCTGCCAGCAATGGGCATTAAAAGTTTGCCTGTGGCAGGGAAGAGAAGCTGAAGTAGAGAGAGCTACAAAATGCCAGTGTGCTCAGTCAGGTTCAGAGATCGGCGGAGTACAAGTGTGCAATCTGTAAAAGTGTCAGTACATGCCTGCGTTGTTACAGTCTTCCCAAGGCATCTGCTTGGTTACACTTGGAAACAGAACCACTGAACAGGATAGACCTTTGATCTGATGTGATATGATCATTCTTATGGTCCCCATATGCTGCTACAACATCTGGCCAGTTCTGTTAGCTTTGCCTTAATAAGCCAGAAGAAATCTAATAAATCCTTTTTTTACTGTGGCTACCAAGCTTTACATGCAGACCAGCACGATGCCTTTGGTGCCGCCTACTTCAAGCCAATACATCTCCTAGTTTCAGAGTAGAGGTGTTTCAGTGAAAGGGCATTGTTTTGTGCACACATATTGTGGGACCTGTGTGCAGGATGCCCCAAGCTTAACACTTGATTTTCACAGTCTACTGGGCCAAAAAAAACCACAACTGTCTAGCTCTTGTGAGTGGCTTAATCACCAGAGAATTATAGGAACCAGCAAGAAAATATGGTTCTGTGTTTGCATTCACTACACATGGCTTCCAGGTGGGACTGTCAAAGTAGCCATTTTTACAGGCTAGACTAAGAAGTGGCTAGAGAACGAAAACCTGGTAATAACCCAAAATTTTAAAAATGTGTCAGTAGGCCAACTCACCACATGAAATTCCAAAGGCCAGTTATTTCTTCTGTGAAGAAGTACATAAAAACCCCCAACTGATAGACAGACCAACCAACCAACCAACCAACCAACCAACCAACCAACCAACCAACCAACCAACCAACCAACCAAACAACCAAACAACCAGCCAACCAAACAACCAACCCATCTCCATCCAAACAAAAGTCTAGAACCCAATCCAACCCAATTCAACCCCCAAACCTCACAAATAACAAAATCAAAGTAAAAAACACCCACCCCAAACCCACCCAAACGTTGTTGGCTTTGTTGTTGTTGTTGCTGTTGTTGTAATTATTACTAATGTTTTTATTATTTATTAATGTTGTTGTTATTAGTATTATTACAACAATAAACAAGCAGCACTTGCATCGCAGGCCATTGCACATGAAAAAGATGGGAAACACGCTTTCTAAAGAAGACCCCATGTTCTCTGAGCGCGGTGTGCACGCCCAGCGGACACCGATGGGAGCTACGCGTGCCCACGGCGGGGGAACAAACCCTGCGGCCGTGGGAAAAGGGCCTCTGCGGGAATCGCCCGGGCCGGTGGGATGTGCTTCCGCAGGGATGCAGCCGGCGGCCCCCGTCCCGGGCTGTCCCCGCGGCCCCCACTGGGTGGTGGTAAAACGCTGCAGATGATCGCCCTGCACTCACCGAGGCGCGGCGGTCTGCACGAAAAGTAGTCCACGATCAAAAAAGGAAACCTTTCAGGCTTATTCAGATTCTGAGGGATCGGTACATCTTTACTGCCTGCAGCAACAGACTTAATCTTCTTATCTCCCTGGTGACTGAAGGACCTTGATGTCTATAGTAGCAGTCCGTGCTGTACCCAGGGAAGGCCTGGTGATGGACACTTTCTGGATGCATACACTGTTGGATAGGATCACAGAATACCCTGGGTTGGAACAGACCTTAAAGGTCAGCTAGTTCCAAACCCCCTGCCGTGGAAAGGGATATCTTGCACTAGATCAGTTTGCTCAGACTCCCGTCGAAGCTGACCTTAAATACTTCCAGTGGTGGGGTGTTCACAATTCTGGGTATTGGTTCCAGAGCCTCATCACCCTCACTGTTGAGAATTTTTTCCTGCTATCTAGTCTAAACCTACTCTCTTTCAGCCTGAAGCCATTCCCTGAAAACAGCACTCCGGGTGGGGTCTCACCAGACCAGAGCAAAGGCGTCCTGCTGGCCTCACTGCTTTGGATGCAACCCAAGGATACAATGTGCTTTCTGGGCTGCAAGTGCACATTACCTCCAACAGCACTCCTAAGACCCCGGTTAAGATAGAGAATCACTGATGCAAAAGCGATTTCCAGCCATGGCAGGGTATGGTGGCTCTTCCTTTGTGGGAAACAGCCCTTTTGCCGTGCCAAGGGCACTGCTATCCTGACACTGAAGGAGCCGGACACACCTGGACAGCATGTGCATGCAGAAATGGTGCAGCATTTGAAATGCTGCCTTACAGAGGAGTATATGATCTCCCATCTCTACAGTTAAAGGACTGGATGAAGCAGCTTGTGGGAAACACAATAAAAAATTATTTAAATGCACAGTTTTAATTTAACTCCTTAACTTTCAGGCTTAAAAATAGAAACACGCATAAAAGTTTCCTGAAGTTTGAGAGAGATAGAGGGAGGGTACTGCAGTACTGCCTCTCTCAAAGTTATTTGTCCTGAGAAATAATGTTAAAAGCATGCAATATGTGAATGTATAGACACAGAAGAGTGAATGTGTGGTCAACACTTATGTTACACATTCATTTTCTTATGAATCACAAAGTACTTTTATTGAAGTTTTTGGGAAATGCACTAAGGTTTTTGTGCCTGAAATTCTACCGGTTTAGCTGTAGACTTTCAGAAGGTCACAGCTTATTCCCAACTTGCAAATTGCAGTGTAGCTGAATGCTAATGGCAAAATTTGTTAACAGCCTGATTTTTTCCTGGCTTGTAGCTGACAAGTGCTTTGCCAAATAAGCACTTTTAAATTATCATATCTGTGGTTTCAGTTGAGACTGGAGGCCAACTTTTCTCTGCCTTTAGTCAAGGTAACATAGTATTGTGAGGTAACAGAGAAGGATATTTTGCAACAGCAATATCTGTGTAAAAGTGGCCTTTGCCTTGAGTAAGAGTACAAGGCCAATGCTGAAACCTACAAGAGCTAAGTACCAGAAGACTGAAGAAGAACATAAGAAGGAACAATCTCAGTGTCAGGAGATGCTCCCAATCCCTGTGAGCTAGACCAGATGTTAGAGTCTAAACTTGTAAATATGAAGCTGGTTCTAGACCAAGAGCAGTCTCCTCTCCATATGCTCAGATTGTTATTTATATCCCTGGGATAAGACGGCTTGTCCCCGTGTGGTAACTGACACTTCCAGATCAATAGCACAGACTGAACTGTTGCTGTCTGAAAGCAGTAGGGCCTGTGCTCTTGGAGAGGACAGGCCATGCCCTTGTTAACACCTCAGGAAGTGCAATCCCATCTGGCACTGTTTAGCTAAAGCTTTACAGGAAAGAAACTGCCTTCTGGAGCTTGTCCTTTTGAAACAAGACTGAGGAAATACTGAAGACAATTTTGTTTACCATTTTCAATTTTATCCTGTCATTGCATAAGGAGAAACTTTCATTCTTCAAGGCTGTTGAAGAACTAGGACATATTGTGCACTTCAGCCTGAAAAGGAGATAAGTGGGGACACTATGACTGGGTCTGCGTCCTTGTGAATGATATGAAAGGCATGTATCTACATCTCTTCTGTCAAAAGAAGATGTGAAACGGAAGGTATAAAACTAAAACCTCACTTAGCAATTTTTTGCCTCTCTCATGAATAAAGCTGTGGAGCTCACAGCCATGAGGTAATTTTAATGGGCTTAGGGGAAGAGTGTAGAAGTTCATGAAAAAAAGTCAGCAAGACCCTTAAATGGGAAGGGAAAAAAAAGAATCTCTGATTATGTCCTTGAGCATGAAAACGTTGTCTGGGAGAGCATACTGGGAAAGTGCTGCTGTGAGCTGGTTCTTCCTCAGGCAGCACTCTTCAGCTGCTGGTTTCACTCTGAGGTGGTTGTTTTCTTTCTGTGTCATGAAGGAATTTGCTTTGGACTGTCTTTGCAGACTTCTCAGTTGCCTCTTTGGCAAATCAGCATGATTATTAATCTTACTATATTCTGTTAACTTTCTTGCATTTATTGCCATTGGTAAAAGGCAGACATACATGGTGAGGTTTCTGAAGCTTGAAGGAGTAGGAAAAGACTGAGACAAAATGGAATAAGGCTTCATCAGGCTAACCTAAGGTGCTGAATATGATATAGAAGATGGAGTCTCTGTAGCATTCATAATAGTTTAAAAGCTTAGATGCAGTGTATGTCACCCTCAATCATGTCTTTGTAGTATTACTTATTAACAATGATCATAAAAAAGTAATTGGCAAAATTTAAAGCATCATGTTTCCGACCAGTGGAAAAGAACTAGGCCTTCAGAGTTCAGCTTCTTAGCATGGCAAAATGCCTTTTCTGCCAGTGCTCTGCTGGCAAACTTTGAAGAGGCACAGGCTGTACCTATCACCAGTCCACCTGCAAATATTTAACCTACTTGCATTTCTACAAGGATTTTGGGTCAATTGGGGGAAAAAATATACTAAATATACCTGCATTTTTCTGCATTTCTTTAACCTTATGATTTTGGAAGCCGTTTGTGTATTTTGGATTTTTACCTTGAAACTGTGCTCAGCAGTCACATTGCTAAAGGTCATACTTCTGCACTGTACCTGTTCTTCGTATTTCCTCTATAGTGAAAAGCTGCATGCCTTATAAAAATGTCATATACGCATGTGATGTAAGCTCTAGAGGCCTGAAGAGAGTTTGAGCTGGTTTGACATGATCCTTTAGCTGTCACTGACACAAGTTTTTTCTGCACTGAGTATGTAAGTCCCAGGAGTCAGAACCTCAGTGTAACAGGTCATGGGCTTGTGCAACTTTGCTTTCAGTAACTGATTTATCTACTGATGAAGTGTTCTGCAAGTCTACATGGCTACATTAGAGAGCAGAGCTCCATTTTCTCTTGTCCTGGTGTTTGGAGGGAAGTGGCTGAAATGTCCTATCGAGGAAATAGGATGGTCTTTCATACTCATATGAAAGTTTAGACCACAGTCTTCTTGATCTTCATTTTCTTTTACATCCTGCATCTTACACTTTCCTTGTGCTGCTAGGGTTGTTTTACTTTGTGATTGCCACTAATCCAGCCCCATAATAAATTGAAGGAAAAGGCTTATTCCAAGGAGACTTTTCCAAAAGAAATGAGTCATTTATTGGTTCCCCAAGTATAAGTATTGCCACTGGAGAACTGATCAGCTGGAAGTAGCCTCTTGTGACAATGTTTGTGCTATCTTCAGCCTGTACAGATATGCTGCAGAAATAAGGCAAATCATATAGCAGCCTCTGTTTCCTCAGATGCATGAAGGCCTTCATCAGTTGATTAATTAATTAACTTTTTAATCAAGACCTTAGCAAATAGATGATGATGTATGTTGAACAGTGGACACTTTAATCAGAAGCAATCCACACAAAGAACTGCCTGGTGCAAAGGAGGTAAAATTCTGGTTGCTGTGATAATCACCTCCCACAACTCACAGATGCACTTGAGTCCTAACTTCCTCCATTACCTCAGCTGTGAGAATGCAGATGCCACTTGAGTGAGAAAGAAAGCAGTTAAATATACAGCTGCAGCATAAAATAATTGCTTCTCCAGTTCTCTTCTCTATACTCCCAGAGGATATTCCAAGAAAGTAGACCAAACCCATTTTTAGCTCAGTCTTGAATTATTGAACGTGCTATATACCAGGCTATTAACCAAGGGAAAAAGTGGTTAAGAAAAAGACTTGCATGTATAGTAGAACAGGATATTTATTAGAAAAAAACCAAAGTATNTCATTATCTCACAGGTAAAACAGTAAAGCTACCACAGAGCAAGACGTGACACATTCAGTGAGTACCCAGGAGCTGATATGTGGTACCATAACTCTGAGGCTAGTATTCAAAACATTCAGTAAATCTGCATCTAGATAAACTGCAAGCCACCACCTCTGTGTACACAAAACATCTCTGTGTACACTATCACTAGTGGTGCTAGTGAGCTACTGATCTTAAATCATACTGGACTAAGAGAAGGGAAAGCAGACTGAAGCGTACGCCCATGAGTGTACTCCATGGCACAACTGGTGCAAGTGTACCCACAGTATAGTGCCCCTTTAACTTACATTATGGCATCTGCACTGCCCTTCCTGTTGCCTGCTCCAAGATAGTTTTGGGAGCCCCAGGAGCAACTCCTCAAGGAGAATGGCAGGAAGTGGTGGAGCACTGAAAGGGAGAGGTATCTGCATGTGAAGGTAAAGACTGAAACATTGCTTTAAAAGCCATTCAAACACCTGCAGTGGACATCTTTCTAAATGGCTACTGTTCAGCTAAGAGCAGCAAAAAGAGCAATGAAGCAGGAAAGTAGGACCTTAAAAAGCACAGCTACTTCCCACCACTGCTTGCTGTGCTGATCTGCAAAAAGGTGAAGGTTGCTGGCAGCTCAAAATCCAGCCTGACCACCTGGACAATTAATTCATTGTAACTTCCACACCACTTGCAAAAATGCCACATCATGTCAGTGCTGTTGGAGCTATGCATATGAGAGAATGAATAAATTATACAGGGCTTTTTGAATGCATCTGTGCAATCAGTAAGGAGGAGTTACATAAGGCTCCTCTTCCTGGTGAAGGGGAAAGTGCCTTTCTTCAGCACAGTTCATCCAGGGACAGGTTCTGCATAGGCGAGTACTGACAAACTCTCTTGTAAAAGACATAGAAAGTAAGGTGACAGTTTCCACTAAAATTGTCAAAAATTTCTTAGAAAGGCCAAATCCTAGACCCTATGGAAAGCTTGAGCAAAACAGCTTTTAGGCCAAGGGTCTCAACAGGCACAGGCAAACCTTTGAAAGCATTGCAGCTGCAGGTCTCCTGCAGGCTGTGCTTTCCTAGACCCTTTTGCAAAGAAGAAAGCCTAAAAAATAGACACATACACTTACAGAGCCTAGATCCCATATTGACATAGTTTCCACTCTGGCAGGCAATGTACAACCCTTTCTGGGTTGCAGGAGTGGTAAGACACAGCTCCCATATCAAGGAATCTTCAGGACAATTCTGGTAGAGCTTCCCACAGAGCTTCCTGCATTCACAAACACAGCAAAACTTGTCTGGTGGCTTGTAGACACATGAGGGTAAGCTTACAAGAGCACCTACAGTGCAAGGAGTGTTTCAGTGACTACTTCACAGTGTGCAGTGTACACAGCAGTTAGTGATATCTCGTGGCTAGTAGCAGAGACAGACTTTTTTTCCTAACTGCTTTAAGAAAACTTCAACAGATGGACAGAGAACTGTGAGATGTCTTGAGACTTCTGCTTAGTACTTGGAGAAGGAGGGGAAGATACCTCTTTCAGAGATGCCAGTGGGAACAGTTTTATCTTCAAGTGAAGAAGAGTAGTTGTGCACTACATTGAATTGCAATAACTGCATGCTGTTTATTAGAAGAAAATGCACCATAAAGCATGCTAGCCCAGTGGAAGGCATTTTTCTCCTCACCTCTGCAGTGGAATATGAGTACCAACACAGACAATTTACCATAACCCAGCTACTCTGATGTCTTGATTTAGGAAATAACTTTTTGTTTCCCAAAGCTAATCTGCAGTAAAAAAGTACTTTCTTACGTGTGTGCATGTGTGTGTGTGTGTGTCTGTATTTATATACTTTTTGTGACACCTCTGTGACCAGAGTTCTGGGTACTAATGAAAATTTTCCTACACAAAACCTCTGTGATTGCCATCACTTTTGCTGATTTAGAATCTTTGTTCTGACCCCATACTATAGCTGAATGCCTGGTTTAACCTGCTGTAACTCTTCTACTATTTTTTGAAACAAGCTGGCAAGAAAGCAGATTTCAATGTTTATTTCCAGTGCTCTTTAAAAATAAGAGATTCACTAGAGACATGTCTGCTGCATGTGTCTTGTTGCAGATGGTCTCCAGCCACTGATCAGAAGACAGTGCCACAGCAGATGTGGATTGTAAAGAAATGTGCTCATATTTCATAACTGGGAGGATGCAGCTTTCTTTCTATGTGTTTGTAGCTTAGAAAGAAAGAGCCAACAACAGCAACAACAGTAACAAAAATAACCAAGTATGGACCAGAGGCCTATTAAAAAAAAATCAAAAAATCGTTGTCATCTCTCTACCTCTGTCTCACACTTCTCTTTCTGTCTTGAATTCCAGTTTTTTTTGTATTTTTCTTACTAACTTGACAATCAAAATACAATATCAGCTAGCTTCGCAGGGAGCAATAAGAATCCAGCCACTACTAGGCATTTTATTGATTGTTTTACATATTTCTAATTCTCTGGAAGCAACAGAGAAACAGAGATTTCTGTCATGCTCCTCTTCCTCCTCATTTTTACTCTGCAGTCATTGACCCAGAGGACTCTAACCTGCAAAGCTCTCTGCCCACTGCAGTGCTGACAGACTTACAGTCAGCAGAGCATTCTCACCACAGCTGTTGCTTGCACAGCACTGAGCTTCTGCTGCTCACCCTTGAAGAGGCGGCACCCCTCAGGGTAGGCACAAGGCTGAGTATCCAAGGCACAGCCCAGTGTGGAAAAAAACCACAGCTGTCAATGATGAAATACCATTCTGAAGAGGGCATCTGGAATAATGAGCGACTGTTACAAGCTCTAAGCTTCTGAAAGGGTCAGAGAAGAACTAGATCTTTGGATAGTAATTGTAAAGGGTAGCTTGCACCCCACCACTCCAGAGCAGATATGCTGAGGCTGGGACAGCTACTAGCAGTTAAGCAGGCACCCTCTGGCATAAAATTGAAAGGCAGTGTGGCTGCAGCTTGTTGAAAAAGAGATCAGACAAGCATATGAGCAGAGAGGTAGATGAAATGAAAAAATACTGTCTTGGGTGACTGTCTTCAGAGATAGGAGGGTAAGAAAATTCTTTTAATGTACTAGGTTGATGAGACAAATGGGAAACCATCTTCTCGTTTACAGATATCAAAGCCATTTTATTTTTCCAGTCAATTTAGTAATAGTATCTGTCTCTGTGTTGCTTTTTCAACAGTAATATGTTTCTCAAAGCTGCTAATGCTGTAAACTGGCTAACAAATTTGCATGTGCCAAGACATCATCGTTAAAATAAGGGGAAGAGATTTATTAGTCAAATTAGTAGTACTGAAGGACTTGAACTCACAGCAGGCCCAGAATTTTCTTATGCCTAATCTTCTAGGAAAGTGACAAGACCTTATGGAAGAGATAACCTTATGGAAAACCCCATAAGTGCAACAGAACATGCAAGGAAAGGAAAAATACAAAGGAAAGCATAGCAGGAGGTGAAAGCAAAGGGAAAGGAAAACAAGGAAAAAGAGAAAAAAGAATTTGCCAAGCACAGAATTTATACCTATGCAGTTAGTAATAACATTAGTATTGCCGAAATTTGAAGTTTAAACTTTCAAAGGAAATTAAATTTTTTAGTCACCACTGCTATATTTAGAAAGAAAACAACAACAACAAAAAAGACATGGTATATCTCTCTGCAAGGCTGAATTGAAGATTATTGTGATTCTACATATGTTCCAAAATAAAATTAATACTTTTTTTAAAAGGCAATGATGTTGAACATGGAAACAGAGAATGCAAATAAAAATATGGGTAGGGAAATTATAGCCCAAGTATTAAGATTAGGCCAAATTACAGAGTATTTAATAAATATAATTTTGAAGGTATCATTTATTTACAAAGCATGATTTTTGAGGTTGATACTATGCAACTAGTAAACAGTATAAATAGTACCTGTATTGAAAAAAAAAGGAAAATGGAGATCCAGCCACTGGGCTGAAGTTACAGGATGATTAGGGTCACACTTGCACAACAGCAGATCATCTGGCAGAGGACAGCTGAGCTGGACCAGAGGGAATGCATGATCCCCATTTCTCTTGAATTAGCCAGCATATGTGGCACTGTCTATTGAAGAAAACTGAAGACAGCTCTGGTGGAGAGACCAGTTCAGTGCTTTGCTTTATGTGGATAAGGTTTTGGACTGGATTTACTGCAACATGACCACTTCCTAAAAAACCAATATATCACAATTTTGAACAAGAGAATAGTTATAAACTTGGTTGCAAATGGGACAAAACAGAGGACAGTTATAGAATATGCAAATGGAATGAAAACTTAGTATCTTTATTTAACAGCGTACCTGAATTTTCAGGTTTCTCAGATGAGTAAAATCTCATAGAGCTCTCTGAGTGGACTTTTAATAAGCTTTTAACACACTGTCCTTTTAATATACTGCCATATGCAACATTAGGTGATACAGCAGGGTGTTAGACTGAAGATTATCAATAGCCACATGTAACAGGTTTTGCAGCAATAAAAATGATACTCTGATGATGAGTGGCTGCTTGAGAGAGTTTCTGCTGAAAATCGTGGTGAGTCTACTGTTTTATAAAAGTATCATCCCTTATACAGTTTATGTCCTTTACTGATGGTATTGTAAAGTTTTTGCACACTCTAAACACTTAGTCCTTTGCAGCTTCCACCTGAGCTTTTTGCCTTTACCCTTTCTCAATACCCACAGGAAGTAAATGGGCATCCCTAAGGAACAGGAAAATATTTGACAGAGAGGAGGGATCTTACTGTAAACTGTATGCCCTTCAGCACAGTTCCATAGTGCAGTGGTTGCTGGATTTTCTCACTTGTTGTACAAGGAAATTTTACTTTTTGTCCCTCTATCACTACCCACAATGCATCATTAGAAGCCCTGGTTGGTGGCAATTTATGTACACCTGATTCCTTATTAAGTCTGATCTCAGTGAGGTCAAGGCTAATCTGTTCTAACATCCAGACCTTCTGCTTTTGTTTAATATAGCCCACTGAGATTAAAATAGGATTAGAGCTCATCTGATTGGGAAAATAACCTCTGCAGATGAACTCTTCTACTGTTCTTTTGAAAAAAGTCACCACAGTGTCTTGCAATGGCCATAGTTTCTATTTATCGATAGACATAAGACATTTGGTTGGTTTTTTGTTTGTCCTTGTGATAGTTTTGAAACCAGACTCATAATTTCCTGGAGTCAGATCTAGTTCTTGCTATACACACCCAATTCATTATTATAGATTTCAGAATGGGACATTTTCTCATTCATCTCAATGCATTTTCAGTTCGCTACAGCAATAAAACTAAAACAAATTTAAATTAATTAATGGAAACTGTCAAAAGGTACATTTAATAAAGTTTAATTTTCACCTGTTTTATTACCAAGATTGCATTTAAAATGTTTTTCCTTCTTTAAACACATGCTAGTGCTAACTGTGCAGAACTAAGATGTTTTCACTTCATGTTGGTTCAATATCTACATTATGTATAATCACAGAAAAAAACAGGTCTATGTTATCCAAAAGATATGCCTCAAACTTCATTTGTGATGAAGCCAAGCAGAAGGATTGCCAAAAAATTTAAACTAATAATACTTTTCTGTCGGTTCCCTCCCCCAGAATGTTCAGTAAAGCCATTCCTCTGCAGTATTTTGAATCTTGACACAGAAAATTTTATATTGAAGAACAAGATTTTGATGTGAGCATAAAAGTAAAGCAAAAGTAAAAAGAGAAAAATTATTTGGTCAATGTGTTCTCATTATTCAGATTCTAAGAAATGCAAAACAATATAACTGTCAATGATTAGAATTATATAAAATATCACAGGTAGCATGCAGTGAAAAGATCAGCAGGGAGAGAGTTCTGAAAATGTTATTTTTGCACAGACAGGCTGCTTGGCTGCTGTCCTAGATTTCAGCCTGCTCTAGTGGAGGTCATGCTGTGGCTAAAGTAATTAGCAAGGTCAATCTGACCAGATCAGTATAAACCTGGAATAACTCTACTGAAGTGTAGAACAAGAACAACTGAGAAGAAAACATAGTAATTTTTGTCCTGGTTGCAGTACTACTATCCATACTAGCAATGACACTAGTAGATTTTAGGATTTTTTGTCTTTGGGATGATCCTTGGCCATTTTACTTCACTGGTGCAGGGTGTTATCCCTCGGGTGATGTTATTTCTTAATAGCAATCTGAGAATCATTCTGCTGCCAAGGTTTGATCCTTACCTTCTCTAGCAGTTAAGGTTTGGTCTTCCTTGGTAGCCGAGTGAAGGAAAACCCTCTTAAAAGACAGATGTGAACAATAATGAGTTGTTTGAATTCTTAAAAAATTTGTCAGTGGGAGCAAGAGAAGATACCTTTAATGATCATACATTAATGTGTTACTTACATTTTCTTAACAGTATGGGATGAGCTCCCATATGCTTTTTTTACTTCAAGAGACAGAGCAGCAATTGAAAGCATCATGTATCTCCCTAAATGAGAATGTATGATGATATCAGTATCATCCCATAAAGGTTCAGATTTTAATCTGATCAGCAAATTCATAGTTTATAATGTAAGACTATGAAACTGTGTGAAAACATGAAGATTAAAAAAAGCAGCATTATTGCATATCTGGAAAATGGATCTTAGACTGCTACATGATTGTTTAACAAAGTCTTTCTTGTCAGACACTCTACAATGCATCTTTCTGCTTTCTGTGTTTCTCATGTAGGCGTAAGCTTGATTTCTCCATAATGAAGCCAGAAGAGCACATGAACATTGAAGCTGCATTTGTGTGTAGGGGAAATAATAATTTTGAGAGCCAAAGCAGTAATCATGTTTATAATTAGGAGTTGAAAACACATTCTGTGTTGTACATTGCCTCTAAAATTATTTCTTAAGCAACCTTTCTTGGTTGCTTCCTGTATGCAGAAAAAACAATCCAGTTTTGTTTGCTGTGTTTAGAAAAAACAGCAAAAAAACTTCCTGGTCTTCTAACTCAGTAAATATACTCTTTTTTTTTTCACACTCACAGAAGGACAATTTTATTATGTAAAAGCAAGAATTGCCATGCAGATGATGTTGCACAATTATAACTAAAGTGAAAGGTCTCATTCATAACTCTGTTTTCAATAAAAAAATTGAAATTTTTCCTGTGTATCAGAGGTTCTGGCCAAGCCAGCACCAAAAATGCTTGCATTGCATATCAGAAAAAATTTGGTCCCTTTACAAAACTTGGTATTGTTAACTGGGAATTGCATTATTATTCTAACACCTCAGTAACAACTTTTAGGGAAAATAGGACACAGACCACTACGTGGTTGTTTACCAAAGTTTTTCTTGCCAGACACTATAGAACTGATCACATCTGACAGTGGGATGTTGTATAATAGTCATCACAGTTTAAGTAATTGCTGGGAAGGTAGATTTTGTAATTAACAGACCCTGCTGAAACTGGTACAAAAAGTTGGCGGGAAGTCATATAGGAGTAATAAATCAGACAACTCAAAAGGCATTTGATGTCAGAGTTAGAAGGTAGTTAGTACTATTAAATGGCAAGACAACACCACTAAATCACAGCTCGCCACTACAGAGGTTTTTGGTAACATCAATTTGACAATGGGAATATGTTGTTAAAGTGAGGTCTGGAACCTGACAATTAGAATAATTATGATGAAATGGGCAAAGCTGCACCCAAGAAAAAACAAACTATTTGAAATTATGGGAGCTGCCACGTGTTTATAAACTTATGATGGAAACTAGTGATTGGAAATCATAGGGGTATCATATAGACTTACTGAAAGAATAGCTGATCCTTTTTTTCTTCAGAAGAAAGGGGAAGAGACAACCTATAGCACATGGGAGAGTTCAAATCTGGTAACAAGCACTTCAACGTAACTCAAGGTATCAACTGGTATAGAAAAACACTAAATTACTTCCTCCTGAAATTTACAGCAATAGGATAAGATACTTAGAGATCACATGTAAAGAGTTGGAAAGCCTAATTGCATTTCATAGTGCATATCATAAAATGTTAAAGTAGTAATATGCTTTGGAAAAAACAGGTATGCTATTGGAGCTGAAGCTTTAGGAAAATTTGGTAATCTCATGGACGTCTGCTGTAGTGGTTGAACGACTGTGTAGAAAAGCATGTGTTCTTCCAGAGCTTTGGGACCTGCAGCAACCTGTGGTTGCTGGTATTTGAAAACGTGCAGCCCTCCTCTGGGAATTCACAGCAGCCCGATGAATGCTGGGAGCTGGTTCTCCCTGCCTGTGGTGGTCTCCAACATACCGTGCAGTATCCATGGGCCAGGACATCTGCGAGGAGCAACAAGGAAGCAGGGCTGGTCCCTGCCTCACGCCTCCCCTCCGCAAGACCTGTGCCTGCAGGCAGGTCATCTGCTCACGGATCCTCAGGACTGCCCCAGAAGCAAGGTCTGACAGAGCTGTCCCAACACCAGCTACACAACACCCCTTGGCAGCTCAGGCTAATTTTCTACGGGACGTTTCCTCCTTACATCTCCATTTCATTCTTCATACATAGAATACACACATTCATATATACATTCACAGACCACATGGTACTGCATGAAAGCAGAAGCACCCTGGTCATCACCTCTCCCCCTGCAGTTCCTTTCTTACATTTGTGTCTTTTACTCCCCTCTGAAACTCACGGCACATGTGCTCTGCTTATTTGTGGGAAATCTAAGTTTGCTGAAGAGCAGATAGATACTGTTTGGCTCTAAAGTATGTTGATTTACTACGAGAAAGAATTTATTTCTGTTCCAAGTAAAGTTTCAGCAAATTAACTCAGTAGAATCTGAATTTAGTGTGCCTACATAAGAAGAGTGTATCATGTCTGCATATTTAATTTTGGTTTTTAAAATGTATTAGTCACCAGTCCAACAAAATTACAGACAGAATGTGACTGATGAGAAAGTAAATCCAGTAAATAATTACACTTCCAGTTTCTGTTGCCAGCAAAGTCCTTTGTTTTGAAGCAGCCAGATTTTTCCCTGTCACTCCCCCAAAATAAAACACCAAGCTGGGATAAAACTGAGTACCAACTATATTGGCAGGAGTTAAGCACCACACAAACCCCTGGCAATTCAGGTAAACCCCACAACTGATTCATCCATTTTGAAATACTGGACTAACTAGGTCATAGGTTAAATAAAACAAAACATAGTTGCCAGGCCCTTTCTAAGGGACGGAAATTACTCACAGATGGAACAATTTTGCAGAAGTGGATTTGGCTCTTACAGTTTGCACACAAGCCCACAAAGGCCACAGAAGGAGCTAGTTCCATTCTAAAGGCACCTAAACCACAAAAACTTTTACTTACTATATAAACTCTTACACCCACTATATAAACTCCTGACCCAAGTAACTTTCAACTCTGCATGTGTCCATTCCAAGCTTACTTCCCACACCTAGCATTCCTCCCCAAAATGTCCCTCCAGCAAGGTGCAGCTTCTGCCAGTCCATGTATTTTGCCTGTCCCAAACCTTTTTGCATTGGTGCATCCAAACTTCAATACAATAAAGCAAACACCCTGCATGCAAAGGATAAGATTTGAAAGAGTTAATTTCCGTGGAAAGCCTGAAGCATCAATGCTCATGCTAGCAGAGGCCACACAGATCTCTGATATACATGTAGGGCATCTACGAGTGATGACAGGCCCAGCCCTTTGTGCCTGAACACCACTGCTGGTGCTGATTAACCCTACAAGTTCTTGCTGCACTTGAGGAATGACAATATCCATTAAAGGACATAATAAAGAAATTTGTCCAAAAAATGTGGATTAGCAATTTGGCCCTCTGCCATGAGGAATTTCTAGTCTTTCACTTGAGCTTAAGCACATAAAATCTCACCACACAGCCACCCTAAGCCCCAAATCATGCAATATTGCAGCTTAACATGACATTCTATCCATTCACTGTTTTTTCCAAGAAGGTCTGACAATAAACTTATTGCTGGGGAAAAAAAAAAAAATCTTACTGTCATATGCTGGCCTGCTGTATTCAGTAGATTCATGGAAATCAGCCACACTGTTCTAAAATAGTTGTGTATCACCACACTGATTTCCAGGCCTGCTCTTCCTAAAGAAATGACAGAAGTCTGCATTACAAAAGGTGAGAAATTTTCAAGAAAGAGCTACAACTTTCATCTCAAGACATCCTGTAGTAGATATGAACATGTTCTTTCAGGTTTTAGACTGCTCTTCTCTTGCTCTATGCCAGCAAGATGGCTCAAAAAGTCTTTAGTTCAGCAAGAGTTGTCAATAATTTGCTGTACGTATTTAAGGAGAGAGGACAAGTTTAATGGACTTTCATTACCTGGGCTCTGCTGGAGCCGTTCCGAGGTGCATGGAGGGTACCACAAGGCACCACTTCCCTTTCTTGTCTCCCTGTTGCCCTACGGCACAGTATGCAGGAGCAGACTTTCTCTCCTTTTACAAGCAAAGAGAATGCCCTTAGTGCTAAGCATTTCTGTCTCAAACTCTCTACACAGCCCATACCAAGAAAAGCTGCTGTTTCAAACCCTAAGCCAGAGCCTGCGTGCAAAAAGTTGCCAGTTGGTTTTGTGAATAGTATCATGTTTCTCATACTTTGTTGAAAAGTTTACCCTTGTAGTATCAGCTGTAACATCCTTACTACAAAAAGCCTGTAAAGTCACTCTTCTTTTACCGACTTGGGAGTAGTCAGCCTTAGTTCAGCAACAGCATTGATTAGACCCATTTTCATTTTCTCAGAACACTTAAAGTTGAGCTAAACTGATGGGTCTAATGTTGTTAACATCAAATATCAAGTTTAAAACTGTTCATTTACCAGCCGAAACATTGCATAGTCAATGGCATACGTGTTTCTTACGAGTACGGACTTTCACTTGCAGAAATGATTATGGATGTATGTGATAAAGACTTCATAAGCCAAAAGAATACTTTTAGCTTATCTTCTCTAGCTAGTGCTCAGAAATACAAATCTGGAGTACCAAGATTAAAAGAGAATCAATGTGCATTTTATACTACACTTATAATGCTCAGTTTAATTTTAACAGTATGTGTAAATGTTAAGTCTCCTTTGACCTGGGGCATGGTGCATACCATTTACTATTAAATGACAAGAGATCATAAAAAGGCTACTCTTCCCCAACGATTACAGAAATCAGTAAAAATGTTTACTTATTCTTGGCATTAAAACGGAGCCAAAATGAATAAATTTTGCACTTATATGTAAATTTCATGTCTTTTAAACACAGCTAAGGAGATAAACCAAGATGCCACACGCCAGTGAATGTCAATGAGACAGTCCAAAACTGCCTGAAAGCAATAGTAAAACAAGTTTGGAGCAGCATCTCTCAGTTCTTTTGGCAAAAAAAGACTTATCACTGAAGACTGCATTCAAGGTAGCACTGGCCATTTGGTATTTGGAAGCAGACTTTTAGGGTCTGCAGGAACTGGTGCTGGTGGTCCAGCTGCAGAGAGTTGCAAAAGTCAACATCCCTTAGATGTGACATAGAACAGAGATTCTTAGCACTAAAGATCACATATCTGGGAGGGAAAAAAACAACAAACCCAGATCAAGTAATTGCATTTGTCTTCTTAAATTGTGCTTAATATAATGAACGTATTACAGCGACCTTTAGAATGTCTAATGGGTGATGCATTTAAGCTTTTTGAATATTTAAGCCACCTTCAAATTATGTTTCACTTGTTTATTCCTACCTTAGTCTGTGCACTAAACGGCATCATAGTCAAGATGGATTAAAAAAATAACACAACCATTACATACAGATAGTTCCAAATCTCATTTTTATATTTTTTCTTAAGTTTCAACTATAGAAATAATTCTCTGCTGTTTCTCTTGAACCACTATGTTGGTCTGGTCTTAAATTCTTAAAAAAGCTACTACAGTACATAAAAAAGCTCACTGCTCTTCATTTCTGATCAAAATCATTCTACACAATACAGGTTTGTAAGTTTCAGAAATTTGAATAGATTTTGGGGTGTATTTCTCTAAAAAGCTCTTAATGAATTCAGGAAGATAACACACACTTGAATTAATCAACTCATGACAGACAGTCTTCCATCAAAAAAAAATGTGTGTCTTGTCTTCTGAAATCTTCTTAAATCATCAATTTATTTTGGTTCCACTTCTATTTTATATTCTGGTTCTTGATTACAGTGTTAGTCTGACAGGTCTGATTTTTTTCTTCTCATGGGACTACTTCTTTAGTGCCGCTTTAAATCACTCTTTCACCTTACTCTAAAATTCAATATAGCCCAACTCAGTGCTTTGACCACTACCAAATACAAAGCCCACTATGACAGCTGTTCTTTAAAAGATTTCTGTTCCTTTTACAACTACTGTGAATTTCGAAATTCTGCTGACAGATAGGGTCTCTTGCCTGCTGACCTGGGCATGATTTAGTCCATGATATAAGTACTTTCAGTGTATGTGTGCAGGACTCTTTAACTAAGCAATACTAATTGGTACTACGCATGCAAGGACCTAGCAATGTAAGAGGGAAATGACTCGTGATTTTCCTTTCTTTTCATTGGCAATGTCAACGGGTTAGCATTGACTTCAGTCATAAAAAGATTTTCTTATCTGTTTCATTTTGCTTCCTCTGTACTCCAACTCTGTGCATAGTTAAGCATAGTTCATAAATTCTCACCATTCCAAACCTCACTATTTGAGGACAATTTTTACTTCATATTTATTTCCCTGAAATAAATCTGAAAGAGTGTAAGAATTTACCTGAAAACTAGATTACTGCAGAGATGAAGGCAAATAACTTGTAATTCACCGCGTGCAATGATTATGACAATATAAGGACAGAGAAATAAATGGTAGAAAAAGGGAATTGCTGTGTGATGGTATGGCAACAAAGACAATTTAATTTGTGAGAGGAGTATGGTCAGTGGGAGACATTCCCCTCCAGCTCTTTCTGGACAATGGCCTAGACATAAATAAGTTGTGTGAGAAACTTGACCTCTGCCCCTGAGGAAGTCCTCAGTATTAGAAGTCACTGGGAGCAGAGGGTTTCAAGCTGAGCTTTAAGCAATGTGACTTGTGGAACTGCTGGGCAATTGGCACGGACGCTGGAGTTCATGCACCAAAACAACAACTGTTCCTTACTCTGCCGACTTGCCACCTTGCAGGTGTTCTCATAAATGGGGCTGGTAGATCACAGATTATAGTGAAATAAACATTTTTGTTGACTTCAGGGCAGCTCACTGGGGTTACGTTAAATAACAACGAGCTTCAGAGGAGCAACTTATCCCATCTGAAAGAGAGTGTAGTGTGAAAGCTAAAGACATATTGCTCCATACTGCTGGGTTTTTTTCGAATTACCCTGTCAATAAAAATAATCATCTGTGTATAATATACCCAGATTTTTTAGTGAAATTCAATAATGATATCCCACAGAATATTTTCTTCTGTCATAGCACTAAATGTTAGGCTGTTGTGGCTCTGTTCTGAGATGGTCCTCTCAAGCCTAGATAAAGAGAAAGAAGATTTATACTTTCATTAAATTAGACTGTCCTTTAAGGAGATTGGCATGTTAAAATGACAACATTTACAATTGTCTTATGTCTAATTAGTATTTTAAACATTATATTAAAAACATGTTATTTAATGTTCTGGAAACATGGGCAAAAAAGCTTTTTTTAAAAACAAAAACTTCGTTTAAAGTTATACTCAGCTCATATTTTCCTATTGCTTTATTCACTAGCAGAAACTGGAATTAAAAAAAACAAACAACTGTTAGTTTTTCCTCCTTAATAAAGATGTTCCTGGTGCTCGTTGTAACTATGGAGTACACAGGTACAGTCCCCAGATTTCTCATCTTATTTATTTATAAAAACAAACAAATAAAATAGACCAGAAAAGAACTCAACCAAAAAACCCAAACAAAACAAGCAAAAAACCCCCCCCCAAAAAAAAAGAGAAAAAAAAAAAGAAAAATCAAACCTGCTCAAAAATTCTCAAAGCCTTTAAAATTAATTATTTATTATAAAATATGTGTTTTCATTACCACTGATCATGATATGTATACCAAGTACCAAGGCTGTTTCAAAAGGCATGTGGTACCAAGTAATATTTAACCCACTGCAAGTTAAACAGAAATATCAGATGATCTTTGAGGCTTAATAGTGAGAAAATACTAACAGTTGAAGGTAAAAGTTGCATCTTTTACAGCTATACCCCAGGCTAGTTGATGGTAAACTACAATAGTTACACACAGATACTGGTCTAGATGCCATTTTACCTTGCGGTTTTGACTCCAGTGAAGAATACGTACCATTGTATATATGCTTATATTTTGTTTCCCAATATACAGAGTGCTGATAAGTAACATTCCTAACCTATGCACTTGTAGGATTTACTCATCACTAAGAATTTTAGTCTCTGAATATTTAGTTTGGATGTCCTCTTTAACATTGGCTACTGGAAACTTATTACGGTTGTTAATTTAAAGAAGTCCGATTAATTTTGTTCAGTATATTCCTCTAGAATGTTTTACTCAGGAAATATAAACAGTTTCTGCTCCTTAAACGCTATGGTTCATATGCAAAGTGTTTGCTTATTACTACTAACAATAAAGTTATTCAACATACTTTAATTATAAAGACCATATCCATGCTGTTCCAGTTTCGTCTGGGATAGAGTTATCTATAAGGGCTAAAGGCTATCTGTCAAATTTGTGTTGGAAATAGTGTGGGTGACACAGGGATGCTTTCACTACTGCTGAGCAGGGCTTAAACAGTGTCAGGCCTTTTCTGCTCCTCACAGCACCCTACCAGTGCGTGGGCTGGGAATGCACAAGGAGCTGGGAGAGGATACAGCTGGGACAGCTGACCCCGACTGACCAAAAGGATATTTCAGATCACATGGCATCATGCTTAGCATATAGAGCTGGGGCAAGGAGAAGGAAAGGGTTTTCACCCAGCTACCATCCTTTCAGGAGCAAACCTGCTCGAACATAGCCCTCATGGGGCATACCTGCTCTGTCCTGGGCTTCTCCCTGGCTACACACTTCGTGGTGCTCCAGCATGACCTCATGCACACTTCAATGTATTCTTGCTGCAGCATGGATTAATCCCTTCGCCACAGTCCTCTCAGAGGTGTTCCTGCAGTGGTACAGGCATATCCACGGCCACAGATGCTTTGGGGTGCCCTGCTCCTTCCTGTGTGTACTTATTCACAGGTCACAGTGCCTTTCAGCTGATTTCACAGTGGAGTCCCAGCCTGCCCAGTACAGTAGCACAGAATGAGCAGTGATGCCCTGGCCATCTGCCAGCCCACGCACATCACCACGGCTGTTATCAGAATGCTCCCAGGCCCAGCAGAATAACATGATCAGCAGCACAGCCCTATGGCAAGCAGTGAAAGCAAAAAGCAGTCACTAACAAGCACTAGACTCTAATATACAGCCAGGCAAGTGAGCCCCATGGCAGGCACAGAAGCCTGTTGATTAATAGCTAAGCAGCATAACTGCTATAAATTCAATCTAGCACAAATCCAATCAAACATTATCTTGCACCCTTTAATACTCACTCTGGGTGACAAAAAGAACTGCTGTGGTTTAACCCCAGCCATCAACTAGGCCTCACACAGCTGCTGGCTCAATACCCCACATCAGGATAGGGGGCAGAATCAGAATGAAAAAGTGAGAAAACTTGTGGGTTTGCAATAGCAATGATTTAAAAAATAAAGCAGGAGCTGCACATATAAGCAAAGAAAAACAAGGAATTCAATCATCACCTCCCATGGGTAGGAAAGAGCTCATCCATCCCTAAGAAAGCAGGCCTCCATCATATGTGATGGTGACTTGGGAAGACAAAGACAATCACTAACATTTCTTGTTCTTTATCCCCAGCTCTACATGCTGAGGATGACACCATATGATCTCGGATATCTCTTGGGTCAGTTGGGTTCAGCTGTCTGGCTGTTTTCCCTTCCAGCTCCTTGTGCACCCTCAGCCTTCTTCTTGGTGGGGTGGGGTGAGGAACAGTAAAGGCCTTGACACTGTGTAATAAAACCAGTAATAAAGCATCCTTGACTTATCAACACCATTTCCACCACAAATCCAAAATATAACTTATAAATTATTCAAAAATAATAGCCATAATATAATGTGGCTATTACAAAGAAAATTATCTCAGCTGAAACCAGAACCAGTGTTTTAATTTAACTCTATGTTGTCATCTTTTCCATCATGTTTCACTTGTTACAAATGGCAAAGTGAAATAATTTTGATATTTCAAATGTCACCTGTTCCCAACTGCAATTAGCATTTAAAAGCTTAACATCCATTTTCATTCAAATATGCCGCCTCTGTAGTCATGGTAACTTCCTCATCAGCTTTATCTTTCAGCTTTAGAAGGTACTGCTGGGGTACTTAGAGATGTTGTTATTCAGGATTTTTCATTTGACTCCCTCCTCCTTCCCTCTCCAGCACAAAAACCACCTCCGTACTTGGTTTTACCAAGTTGAAGGTTTACAACAGCAAGAAAATAGACAAAATGAAAATACTGCTCCAAAAATAAAGAAAGAAAAGGTTTTACTTCTTGGAGCTTCATGGAAAGAGGAATTGGTGAAGAAGAATGGCTTACAAATTTAGCTGACTCCTCACACACGATGCAGTAAGCTACACATACGGTATTAAAACCTATATATTCAGCATAAATATAAATAAATATAAATAAAAATGAAAACCTAGTCACATTTAAAAATGTGTAGGAGTAGAATCCAAATACTTAGCAGAGGTGCCTTCTTTCCTCTCTTTAAAGGAGAAACATTCAACCAGCCTTGAGGCAAATATTGTTTCATTCAAATAATTTAGTTATTCTGTATTTAACCAGGATACACTCTGGTGTTTAATTTTGTGAGAAAAAAAAAAAAAGGATTTCTTTTATTGTTATTATCCTTCTTATATTAATGTAACTGTGCTTATTTATATCTCTCCTGATTATCAGGCAGCATTTATATGAGAATGGATCAGCTGATTCAAAATGCTTAAATCATTGGTAGACATACCCATCTATGAGCCACATAGTTTTTGTTACAAATATTATTGTCCCTGGCTTGCAACACACTTTTATTGTTGGGAGAAAAATCATTGCAAGTGCAGAGAAACAGATGGATATTAGAATTCAGATATATGGACTTTTGGGCAGTAGATAATATCATTACAGGGAATACAATAGCATAATTAGAGGGGATTTTCTAAATATTCTCCCTGTGGTCATTTGTAAAAGTCACCTACTTCCAGTTTTTAATTTGGAAATTGATAAAACTGGGGGACTACGCACATATCTCAGCCTGCCTCTGGGCCATCTGTGAAGGTGTAAAATCATTTTTGGTATTTTTTCAAGTAGCCACTTCTCATAGAATGCAAGCCAACAATTCAGTAGTCACAAGAAATTCTATAAGCATACCTTCCCTTAATCCTTGTCATACTGTATAGCAGGCACAGGTTGAATGTTTGAGATGTAGCTACTTCATTTATGTCTTGCATATGTGCATCAGAAGTCAATCCGCATTTTAACTAATTCTTATCTATGTGGGGTCTCTAGAAACACAGTTAAAAGCAATCTCCACATGTGTCCTTGCATCATCCTGAGACTGAATAAAGGCAAGTTGTGATAGTCAATAGGCACTCTCCATCAGCTGTCAGCCATTAATCACCACCTCCCAACTCGTAACATGAAATAAATGTACACGGCACAAGCAGACTCTGGCCTTAAATGGCACTTTGTGTGTGTGACTCAGCTATGGCTCTCACTAGAAACCACTGAAATTTGGGAAATATCTTTGTAACCTTCTACATCTCTTTCGTGGTCACATAGTTTCTAAGATGCCTGCTGTACTTTGGTGTATCTGGTTTTGCCATCTCCTAAGTCTTTAGAACTTACAGGTTTCCCATTAATGCCAAGGGCAAACCAAACAGCCCAGGTCCTACAAAATGCCAGTGTGGAAATATAAATAGACTGTGCACTCCAGGCTTACCCCAGCAGTCCTTATTCTTCATATGAAGTCCTAATAATACTTATAATAGCGTGTATTATCACTTAAGAAAAATTCTTACATTTTTGTATTGTTTGTAAAGTACCAATTAACAGTTATTTTCTGTTTGCCAAGGGATGAAATCAGTGTTCAAAATGAAGAAGGATGAAACTGTAAAAGGTTATTATTTATCCCGAAGAGACTGAGAGTTCACCTCTTACAGTAGGGCTTTTTGGAATGTGCAAAGGATGTCACTGAGAGCAGAGAAGTGTTAGTGAGCTGTTTACCAAACTCTTCCCAGATCTCAACGTCTGTCCTACCTAATCCATCTGAATATCCTTGCTCTTGTCTAGGCTTGGCATTTTTCAAGGTTTTCCACACTAAGTTCTTCTTAAATTGCCCTGAACCAATCAGGGTCTTCCTGGGGTGTTGGCCCGTCAACACTGGATTACTTTGGTTTGTCCATGGATCACCATGTAGGTTTTTTTAACAGTGAGTAGAGGAGGAGTGCAACTGGTATTTTGAAAGAGCATCATCTGTGTACTTTAACAGATCTCCAACACACACCACAGGAAATTTGCCATGGCAGAGCTGCATTGTAACTGTTTCAATGCTTGTGAATTTTGATGCAATTACTTAATGAAGCACAGCTTATTGGGAAAATGCTAATGCTGACAGCAGAAGATCAAAATAGAAGGCGACAGCCCTGGCTAAGGAATTCTCCTGCTTTCTTGTATGTTCAGTACATCTTTATTGTTCGTTTTCGCAACTTTGAAATGCAGTTTGAAGAAATTCCTGTTCAGCAGTAAATTAATCATGACAAATAACTTAATCGTGGATATGTCGTCTTCCTTACATCAAAACCAAAATGAAACGTCCTTTTCTTTCATTTCCTGATTTCCCTTCATTTGGCATAAAGGATATTTTGATCAGAAGGCCTCACCTTATAAAAATAATCCCGCTCTTCGAGGCTTATCACCTTGCTAGAAGCGCTGATTTTTACCTCGCTTAAACCACGCCAGCTAACCCAGGATGAAGGGGGAAAGGGAAAAAAAATGAATTCCTTGCCCCCCTTGCTTGGCCAGGGCGACCCAAGTCCCGTGGGAGCGCGGCGGGCGGGGGCGGGGCGCCGCCTGCCCCGCCTGCGCGGGGCGGATCCCGCTGCCACCGCCCGCCGCAGTCGGTGCCGCGCGGGGCTGTGCCGGGGCCGCCCGTCCCTGTCCCCATCCCGCTCCTTCCCGTGCCCCTGCCGAGCGTCCGCGGGCCGGCGCGCAGCGCAGCGCAGCTCCGGGTGAGCGCCGGCGGAGTGCGCGGGCGGGGGTTGGGCTGCGGCGGTGCGGGGACTCCCATGCGCAAATTCCCGCCTCCATGGGCGGTACCGGCTGCCGAGGGGGGACCGGTGCCCCGAGCCCCCGGTCGGTGCCTCCGCGGCTCTCCGCGCTTGGGGCTGGACGCGCTCCCCTTTCGGAGGTGGAAAAAGTTTGTGCGGCGCGGAGCGGAGCGCGGCGGAGCGGTGCGAACTTGGGCTGAGTTAGGCGAGGCTCTGCGGCATCTCCGCGGGGGGACGGGGGAGAAGGCGGGGCGGCGGGGGGCTGCGCTGCGCTCTGTCGGCGTCTGGGGTCCGCCGTGTCGGGAGCGGTCTGGCTGAGCTCTGCCGTGCGAGTGCCAGCGCCGGGGACAGCACGAGCGCTCCGCCCGTATCCCGTTCGCGTAGCGGTCAAGGCAGCGCGGACACCGGCCCGTCGCCGCCGGCTATGCGCGGCAGCGGTGGTGGTGCGGTTCCGGTATCTTTCCTGCTAAATGTTTTTGTGGCAGTCCGTCGAGTGCTAACTCTGAGGTGAAAAATAAATATCTCTGCTGTGCTACTGCATCTTGCGGACGAAGTATGTCTCTGTGACATCTTAGTGTGGAAACTGTTTGAAAACATCAGGAGAAACCGCGAATGACTTAATAACCTATAGGGAAATAACTGTACGTAAAAGCTGTAGTCCTGTATTTGAGAATACAAAATCAGTTATTCTGCTGATTGATAGAATGTTCAGAATTCAGGTACTGCTACAAATTACTTGAATAAGAGATGTAACAAAGTATTTTGAGGCATTAATTGCGAAGACTAACATTGAATTTTACTGAGAAAGTATCTTGTAATTTGTTTCATATCAAATACAACTTACTGTGAAAGATGTATATTTAACTAACTTCTACTTTACAAATATTCTTCAAATTCCCTCACCAAAACACCTGTTATTCTCTAGAGATTTTTTCCTGTGTTAAAAGTGCTGTTAGTCAAGAATGCTCATCTCTGGCATACATGAATAGTCATTCTTGCATAATTCTTTACCATTTCATTTGTTTCAAGATCAACTCTTGTATAAATTTAAACTATTTTCTTAAGTATTGGTAAGAGGAGCACTTTTTAAAGTTACCAGGTATAGGTATTCTTAGTAACATCATACATTTATTGCTGAATGCATGACATGAATCAAAACAAAACAAGGGGTGACTGAAAATTTTGTCTTGACTCATCCATGACAGTGTCCTAGGTCTGATCAGAAGCAAGCCAAGTTCTCTCTGTAAACCTGAGCTGATTTTACAAAGGAGCTAAAGACACTCCCATTTCAATCCTGTTCCAGCATCAGAGTGTTCTACTTACACATCAACGACTGTTGCTCTGTGCACACATAACATTTCAATTAGTGCTGTCTCAGCTGATGAGATGCTTGTTAGTACTTTGATTGCTTTTTCTGGCACTATTGCCCCTGCATTTGGGATTTGGATGTTACATGGTCATAGTGGAAAGTAATTACAGCAGGTAATAATCTTTGGTGTATTCATTAAAAGAATAGTTTCTGCATTTTTGTACAACATCTGAGGACAGTTTTTACCTTCCACTAGGATTTTTTTTTTTTTTTTTTTTTGTCAGCACCTGGGGAGAGCAGTGGCTCAGAGACATAAACTGAGTGTTGGTAAATTGTTATCCCCAGGGTTACTGCTTAAACAAACATGTAATTGCTATGTCTGGTGGGATGTGACAGAACTTTATGTTACATATGCTACTTCAAATTTTAAATATAACCTAGTCTCTAAAATGCTTTGATAAGTTTCTAATCACTTCCTGTTTCACTAATATCAATCATATGTTGCTTTTAAGACGAATGAAGAAAACACGTCTTGTGAAGAGTAAAAGTACTTGATTCTGCGAAGACTCTTACAGCACTTCTAACTTCAAAGCTGGAGAAAAGTATGAAGGAACAGTCCATCTGACTCCCTCAGCATCTCGCACAGAACACAAAATGGCTCTTCAGAAAAAAACTGTTGTTGGTGTCTTGGAGGAGTGGTGTTTGGCGGAACCACTGTTTGGTTGCCGGTGGCATCAGAATGTTAGGAAAAAACTGAGACTGATACGAATTGTAGGGCTTCTTGTCAGTGTAGTGGCCATTAGTACTTTCTCGCTTTCAATGAGTGCCTTTTTCAAGATGGAACCACATAGCATGGCGCTGGTCGGCAGCCTAGATAGCCAAAAGCTGGTGCATGGGCACCAAAGAACTCTCTTGGATTTCACAGAACAGAATGAAAACGGCACTCCAGATCCACACGCTTCTATGAAATACGAAGCTGGGCACGACAATGAAACAGATGATCATGCGAAGGGAGAGTACCCCGAGGACCTTTTCTCTCTTGAGGAGAGAAGACAGGGAGCAGTGATCCTCCATATAATTGGAATGATTTACATGTTTATAGCCTTAGCCATAGTCTGTGATGAGTTCTTTGTTCCTTCCTTGACTGTCATCACTGAAAAACTGGCCATTTCTGATGATGTGGCAGGGGCAACCTTCATGGCTGCTGGTGGGTCAGCCCCAGAACTCTTCACTTCTTTGATAGGAGTGTTTATATCCCACAGCAATGTTGGCATTGGTACAATAGTGGGATCTGCTGTGTTCAATATCCTATTTGTTATTGGAATGTGTGCTTTATTTTCTAAAGAGATCTTGAACCTTACTTGGTGGCCACTCTTTCGAGATATGTCCTTTTACATCATTGACTTGATCTTGCTAATCATCTTTTTTCTGGATAACTTCATAATGTGGTGGGAAAGCGTAACACTCCTGACAGCATATTTTTTCTACGTGACGTTTATGAAGTTCAATGTCCAAGTAGAAGAATTGGTGAAGAAATTTTTAAACAGAAACAAGGTTGAGAAGGTAACAACAGATGCTGAAGGAAAGGTTGGTCAATTTTTAGTTGAATTATATGTAATAATGTCCTTGTAAGTGCTGAGTCCTTCTATAGCATAAGGGTTCTAATATAGTACAGTGACCAATAGAGAAAAGTTGCATGTTTTGCTCTGATGTCTTTTTGTTTAATCAAACTGATATTATTGAAAATAAAAAGAACAAGTCGCCCTCTAGTAAATCAATAGCTTTTAACTCCAGAATGATCCTGATCACACAGAAAGCAAGAAAGAAAATGCCAGCAAAAAGACATAAACATTTACTCAGCATTTTGGCACATTGATGAGGTCTGAGCTATATTTTCCCTAAGCTTTTGGATTAAGCACTGACAATGTCTGGGGAGGATCTTGTGAAAAAATTTGGCTTTCTAAACACTTTTAATGCACTTTACTCCTCAGAGAAGGCGCAAATAATTCAGAACAGTGTACAAAGGTGTTTTATACATGTTTTTCCTCTACCAATGCTGAGTTATTACAACATTAACTTCCTGTTGTAATTAGTGGCAATTACATGAAAAAAACTTGTGAAAAGAGTGACCACAATGGCAAAAGTCATAGGTTCTCTGTTTAAGGAGGATCGTTTCCCATATGCTATTTGCAACTATGCAAACTAATTTTTGTCCTCAAGTAGATAATGATATTTATCCACAGAGGGCTTGGTGGGTCTTCAGCAATTATAATAATCTTTTAAACAGCTTTGTTCTTAAACCAACCAATATTTAAGGGCCATGAAGCTGAGCTGGTTGATACTTATGCATGTAGCAATATGTTGGTTGAATGTCTGGGTTTATACGACACTGGGTATATTCATCAGATAAGGCTTTATTATTATTTTTATCATTAGCTGCTCACGGTTTCATTTCTTTTGTTTAGCATTCCTATATGAAATGGTTCAGAAGAGACACAATCCACCAATATAAGTACACAGGCACATAAACAGGAGGAGAGAGACATACCAGAGCTAGCTATTTTAGAAGTTGTGACAGACACATTCAGTTTAAGGGCAAGCCACAAACCAACAAAATTAAAACCCCAAAAAGTCTCTTTTCTTTTATTCTCTAATTATTTGCTGTACACTTACTTGTAACTTTACCTTTCTTTTTTCCCCAAAATCAGCATGCTCATCTTAGTGTTTCTCAAAATGCATTTTGAGAAATGGGATTTTATAAGTAAATGCAAACAAAGGTCGACACCAACAAAATACTTGCCCTAATTAGCAAAGGGCTTCTTTAACTACGTTAGTTGATTTCTAAATAATCTAAAAGTTCATAGTGCACTGTAAGTCCTTTGACAGTTAGTGCTAAAAATACGTGAGGATAGAAAGATTATGGTATATGGAGCAAACTTTATCTGTTCAAAACTGGACAGAAAATATAAATCTGTAACTGGTCTTAAGCCATTATCAATATGAAAAGCAACTGTCTTGTGTTGTCCTGGCTACAAGGTAAGGGGGAGTAGCTGTATATCAAAGTGTTTAATTATTTTCAGCTGAACAGAAGAATAAATAACTTGCGAGCCATACTAAACATCATTTATATTTGAAGTACTCTGGATGGACTTGATTTTAAAAGGATACCTTTAGGGCCATTCATTTATTGTTTAACATTTTAATTACTTAAAGTTTTTTTTATAATATAAGTACACAGATTTCAGATAGGAGTGAAAAAAATCAAGATTTGGCTACTTTTCCTGAAACCACAAGCTTTACATCATATGTCTCACAAAAAATATTTTTCCTGAATTAACTTGAATTTAATTAAAATAATAAAATAATTTATTCATAAATCATTGAGGGGCGAATAAAGATGAAAGATGCTCTAATTTTGTTGCAATTTAGCTAATACGTATTTTCTGCTTCCTGGGGAAAGCTTCTCAAGGTGTCAGACCATGTTTTTACTCTGTGAGCCATACTGCAAAGACATATTTTTGAATATTCCACTGACACTTTGAAATTATAAGTCATTATGCATCATTTCATTCTTCAGTTGAACAGCATTAAGCAGGATGAATGAAATTATTTTCTTATAGCAAGGATGTCAGAGATTATGCTTGTTGGATAAAATATCAGTGAAGTCCTCTCTTAATTTATATGCTATTATTAGATAATTGGTTGTCTTTCTTTTTAAATTAAAATAAAGCAAAAAGAAAAACTATTATATGTAGTCCTAAGCCTGATAGAGATGCCTAGGACTTTGAGCTTGAAGTTATGACTAAAGCAAAGGATAAAAAGCTTTTATAGTCTGAGGTGTGGTACCTCGTAGGGAATGCAATGCACATGGATGTTTATTTCCTAAACACTAAAGGTTTTAAGTATCACAAAAGTGATAGTCTTGGCTTTTGGTGGCAAAAAATATTTTGTTTCTATAGTATTAGCTGTTAGCCTAGATTGTTTCCACTCATCAAGAGTGTGTATGTACAATTGTATGTATTGAATTAGTATGCTGAACACAGAATTTGCAATCTCAGTTGTTTCTGATGGAAACTTTTTTACTCTCTTTTCCCCCATTGAGTCAGAGAATTGCTAGGCAGCTATCTGGAACTGGGTGTGTTAAAGTCTCTTGAAATATTTTAATTTCAGGAGAGTAGGGAAAATTCTCTTTCGTCTAACCAAAGCTCCCTCTGCCTATCTGCTGATTCTGCTGCTGCCAAACTGGCGAGTATTCTGCTAAAAAACCGTGTGTGTCATATTTATCTTTAAGACTGTTGTAATCTGAAAGCAGCTCAGCAAATTTGAGAAGTCTAAATAAGGCATCATAAAGCTGGATAGTGAAGGGTTAGGTGGCTTATTAGCAAACAAGTACCAAAGAGTAAAAAACTGAGCAGATGAGAAACCTCTTGAGATACTAAAATGTGTTTTAATGTTAATTTCAGTGCCTTTATTCTCAGCTGTCTTGAGAGGTTGAAGAAAGTTTTACATTTTCAAGGACAGTATTTCCCATGAGGAAGGGCTAGATATGAACTGATATTTTTGTCTAGCTTTTATTTGGTCTGGGTGTATTCATCAGGTTGCTGGAATGCATGCATATCTTTGTAGATGCCTTTTAGATTCCTATCCCCATTCTTGAAAATTAAAGCATGTTTTTTTGTACTAGAAAACTGTGACTATTTGAACTTCTGATGTAAATGTAGACAGAGTACTCTATATGAATTTCATTGTGCTCCCTATTTTCCTTCACATGCTTTCAAACATATACAGTCTGGATTATTAAAGTGTTCAGGTTCAGAAAGTCTGGTAACTTTAATTTTTGTAACAATTTTGTGGCACTGGTGAGAACAGACTAGGTATTTTTTGTATTTACAGTTTATGGGGTTCATTGGCAAGGTTGTGTTTGAACTGTGGATGGTTTTGTGCCTCGTGCCACCCCCTAGGATGCCTGACGGCAGTCTGATACTGATGAACTACAGAGACCACTGTGAAAGGGATGAAAAAAAGGAGAATAGATGAAAAAGCAAGACAGCATAAAAAGACAAGATAAAAACCAGACGACTGAGTTCTACAGTGTAGGATGGCATATAGTACATGTGGATCAGGATGGATCCCTAACAAGTCAAACTGAATGGGCCCTACAGGAGTAACTGCCATCCCACCACTGGATACCCCCAGAAGTCCCTTCCAGCCTAACTTATTCTGTGGCATGATTTCTAGGTTTTATGTAGCTATCCTGCAAAGAACAGACAATTTTTAGGACGGAGGTGAAGATTTTGGTGTTAATTTGGTATCTTCCTCTGCTGAACGAAGATATTTAAAAACATAAGCCTGAAATTACAATAGACAGGAAGAGGAAAACAGAAGAAGCTTATAGACAACTTTTTAAAACTTCTTAAAACTTTCTGCTGAGATTTCAGTCTGTTCTTCATTGCCTGTGTTGGCAAGTATAGGTTGAATGTATTAAGTCACGTTAAAATACCATGTGGAACTACATTTCAGTTTTAAGTATTTTTTTTCCTTTCATGAAGCATAGAGATCATTGCAAAAATGCTTGAATCTGATTGTTCAGTAAATAATTCAAAACAGTTCTGTTTGGCAACTAGAAGAACAGAATGTGGGTGGTGCAGGGATATTGTGCAATGACATCTGTTTCACTGACAGTACCATTTTAGATAAATAGCTTATGGTATATACAAGACAGTTGCAGTTTTTGTACCTTTCCAGAGAATTGCATTTGGAAAATGAGCTATTTTTACCACCACGGCATAGCTATTATTTTATTGCCAATTTTTTTGTCTTAGGAAACTCGAATAGCTTGTGTGTGATATTTTAAGATCCACATTGATCTCAAGTGTTGCCACGATGTACTTAATGGCAGTATTTGCATTCTGAAGGAAATAACAGTGTTTTAGGTACTTCTCTGCGTAGTGGTTGCATTAGCACTGCATATGCACATTCACTGTTCTAATGTCTGATCTAATAGGAGTTCAAGGTAAAACATAAATTACATGCATATGGGAAAATCTGAAACTTCCTTTTTCAGGGCTTCTTAGTTTTGAATCCACAAACCTAGTAACTGTTAACTCTATCTATAGAATAACCTTTCTTTTCTCATTACCAAGATAAGATTTTTTTTTTCACAGTTTTCATAGTTCATAGTGTTTCACAGTTCTTAGGAAGATTTGACTTTTATTCTAGAGACATTTCTCAGTT
>WAAE01026710.1:0-37905 GCA_013400495.1 Nicator chloris | reverse complement strand
AGGTATAGATGGAAACAATTTATGCTGACAATGTACAAAAAAGTGTAAAGACTGAAGGAAAGTGCAGTGTAAAAACCAAGTCCTTGTTTGGATAGTAGAAACTCAATTATCAAATTTAGCCCCATTTCTGTTTAACTTTGGAAAGGCTCTTTAAGGAATTTCTCTGAAGCCATTTTAAAAAATTTTGTTTCCTTTGAGACATGTACTGTAGATGAAGAGTTGAATTTTGAGTTTTTCAATGAGGACATGAAAATATACAAATTATCTCAAAAGAAGGCATCATTTTAGGAAAATCAGTAACTGCACTCAAGAAATATGCTAACTACTATTGAATAAGAAAGTATGTATTTGACCAGTATTTGGAACACTGATTTGTCTTGCTAAAAATTAAGCAAATCTCTGATAAAAAAATAAAGTGATGGATCTTTAATCAACAATAACACTGTTTTTAGGACAACAAAAGCAACATTTGAAGCCAATTCTCTCTTTACAGTTCAAGTTGCTTGTTTATAGCAACTGTACATCAGGGTCTGTGATCAAGTTTGAGCTTATCAGAGAAGAAAGCAAGGAGAATTTTAACAGCCCTCTATTAACATTTAAAAACATACAGAATGGTTTTAACACTGTGATCAGAAGTATTTTTTACACAAACAATTCTGTGTAATAGAATAAAGCAAGCACTTCAGAGAGGTAAAAAATTAAATTCCTTTAACTGAGAACAGCAGAAAATAAGCAGTTACTGCCTTGTTTCAGAATGTCCAAAAACTTAATATAAGTTTTTCATCATTCTCGCATCACTTTTCTGTGTTTGAACATAATTCTGAAACTTCTCAAAGACAAGAAAAAGTAATTTAGTGCAAAATGGCAATAATAACAAACTTAACTTTACAAAAAATGATGGCTGTGACAGTTCCCATTGCTTTGGCATGAGGCTGCTGAGGCAAACTGACAGAATTCAAAACCTTATCTTGCAGACCAAACAAAAGAAAATTGTGATGGATCAGCACTCTTCCATGGTAGAACACCCCAGGAGAAGAGCTGAATATGCCAATGTAGAACATGGTTAAATACTAAGAATGTGAAGGGCAGACACAGCATATGCTCAAATTATTATTATGGACAAGGTCTGAAGAAATCTCCCAGTCATTCAGCTTTTACACTATAAGAACTGCAGTCTGTGTCCTACCCTACAATTTGCAAATTCAGGGAGTTTGCAATAAAACTCAAGTGTGTAACACTCAGATTTATCTCTATACATTCAGATTAAGAGGTAGCGTGACTTGCTATAGCAAGCATTCTAAAAAATTAGGGTTATTAAAACTATAAATTGATTACATCAAAGCATTCACTATAAATATTTTGGCAATTTGCTGCATCAGAATAATTTCAATGAGCATAAATATGTATTAAAGATAATATTTCATGTTGATTAACAATTACATGGTATTTAAAAAATAAAACGGTAAAGAAAAAACACATACACTTCCAAACTAGATACAGCACACCAAAAAACACAATTGGGATATTCAACTTAATTTTGTGCAAGCATTTGTTTTAGCAAAGTCAGTTTTAGACTGATGGTTATTTCTTCTTATTGGCTTTCTTTAAACTAGATTTTTTTATTGATGAGGGCTGTTACAGTGAAGTAGAACCATGTTCCTGGCAAGGAGGGGCAGTCAAAATATTCACTGAAAGAAGAAAAAAAAACCCAAGCCCTTTTTTCTTACACTTTCTTTTTCCACTTTTCTAATTGCGATGAGATCTACACGGGCTATGTTGGAGGCAGACCAATGAAATGTTCGATCTCCTTCCTACTGGTCAACTTCAAGTTACATTAATGCTGTAACATGACATCTTGCTTAATGACTGACAGCTACCAATCATTAAAAGTGCATAGGCACTATCAGCTTTGTTTTTCCTAAAGAGTATTTTAATCATAACCATGACTTCAACAAAAATCTCTTCCCCCCTTTTCTCAAGATCTGGTAGAAACTGACACCTGATAATATTTACTTTCAAGGTTTTAGGCATATATGTCACCATGTTACAGAGATTACATACATCCTAGGCAAAGCAATCAACTGAATGAAAAACAAAGTTGATAAAAAAGATGACCTTAAAAAACAAACAATAAAAAACTGTGATAAACAGAATGAATAAACTATTTCAGTGTCTGTATACAGTGAAGTCTGAAAGGTTCAACAGTGCCAGAATCAGCATCTAAAAGAGCCAAACATGACTCTCAGACTGGCTAGAAGCTGCTCATATAAATCTCAGTAGCATAATAAAATGGCAGTTTATATTACAGGGTCAACTCATCAACAACCACTGAGATAGGGAAAAAAACCTTCCAAAAAAACCACCATCACCAAAAAAAAAAACCCAAAACCAAAAAACCCCCCCAAACTCCACTGTATTTTTTAAATCACTTGAAGAAAGCTGAAAGAACTTGGGAAGGCCATGCATCTAGCAAACAAAGCTTTTAGTTTGTCCTCTAAAGTACTCTGAAGACACTTCTTGCAATCTGAGTCAGATGCACTTAGCAAGACAGCAGAAAACATTTAAAAGCATACAGTGACACAGGAGAGATGATATTCACAATCAGTTTCACTTGTGGAATTGTATCTAACTCAGATATTCTGAGTCACTGCTTGAGTGCACCTCTCAGTTACCAGGAGATTCAGTTCTCAATGCTGGCCCTAAGTCGTTCTTAAGTTAGTATTACACTGTGACTGTTGCTCTATCGCTCTTCTATTGCAACGGTGTCCATATGACTGGCAGACACATGCAGTTGTTAAGGTACCAGAAAGAAAAAAACAGTGATGCAGAAACCAATAATAATCTTCATGGCATAGCTCTTTGCCAAACACAAGTTGCCAAGCATGTACACAAGATTTATTGTGCTCCTGTAGAGCATGAAGTATCAGTTATATTTAAGGTATAATATCCTTCTATTCTTACATAGTTTTCTGAACTAGGCTCATTTTGGCTCAGCTTTCTTTCTTTAGGTTTTCCTTCAGAGAGTCTGTTAAATCACAGAAAATTTTTATAGTATGATTATATTTGGATATTTAGGAGTTACAAAGTCACAACATGACATTTTGCACACTTAACACTGCAAAAATGCATACTAAGCAAAGCAAAAATGTATCTTAAAATAATTGTACGCAAGGAGACATCCTGTCATTTTTACAGTCACCATAAAACAAAGCCATCTCTATGTTCCAGAGTGTCAAACTAATATATTTTGCATAAGTTAAACAGATTATTAATAAAAAGAATTCTTACTTTGTTGCCCGTATAAACTTGCCCCAAACTGAGACAGCTGACCTGATGTTGATGGTGACGCCAGCATCTAAAATGCAAGAATAAGAGGTTATTAGAGACAAAGATGTTGTGCTGTCTTGCTTTGGAAGATTACAACATGATGTTACTCCAAGAAAACCAAAACAACTTGTTTTTTTCATTCAAAGTCATGAAAAACTTTAGAAACTCCCCAAAATATCTGCACAGTAACACCTGTAGCAGTATATTACACATCAATAAAAATTTGACTTTACCTGTATAAACACAGATTTTACTTGTAACCAACAGCACCGAAGATCTAAAAGCTTTCAGGCTTTTTACCCTTGCAGCTAGAAGACCCACTGTTACAGAAAAAAGAAATACTCATTTACTTAAATCAGAGGTCTTTTTCCTCTGCAAAACATGCCTCATACAACCAGATCCTTTCGTGTTCAACAAATGAGAGTTTCATATTATCATTTACAATATGAGTGGATAGGCAGCAGCAGGTATATATGAATAGATTTGAACTTCAGGTAAGATTCCAATGTTAAAATTATAATACACTGCCCTAAAAGCTGGCTTCATGCTTGTACATAGATACGAACAGGACCTACAAATGTCAGAAGTAGTATTTCCTGCTCTACCATGCCCACTTTAGAGAAATCATGTATTACCAAGTATTTCTAGTAAACCCTTCTTTATCAACTTTCAGACAACAAATCAGAAATATGACAAACTACAGAGACTCTTGGAAAAAGAACTAAAAAAACAAACCCCAAAATAAACAAAAAAAAAAACCCAACAAAAAAACCCCCCAACAACAGCCCACCATCACCCTCTATGAAGAAAGATGGGAGATTTGGGTTTGCATACCCCAGAAAGAAGGCAACTAATGTAGGCACATGACACCAGTTTTCCAGTGATTGTTCTAAGAGGAAAAGAATAAACTGTTTTTCATGCTTCTGAAGAAATGTTAAGTACTAATAAATTTGAGAAACAGGACATATAACCTAAACACTTGGAAAAAAAACCCTTTGCAATCCTAAGGGAAGTTAAATATTGAACATCCATCCCTGTACACTTTTTGTTCATTAGCTGTTCACCAACACTAGGTATAGCTATTTGTCCCCCTGGAGCAAGAAGAGTTAGTAGTTGACCTAATCCGCCATCCGCAACAGAACATGCTACTTCTACTTAGTAACACATGGGCAAATAGCTGTTTGTTTAGTGAATTAGTCTGGACTTGGATTGAATTTTAGTATGGTTTCAAAGAAAGGAATGTCTGGATTCTTAGACATAAGGCAATTTCAAGGGTTTTCAACTTGAGAGTAAAGAATTCAAATCAAAATAACTTTACTGTGATAAACTGCAAATTGCTTTGTTGATATCATCTAGGCAGATCTAAAATTCAAACAAACCTTAAAACCTGAATCTGCTAGTTGTCTATACTGGGGCCAAATCCAGATGGTAGAAATGAGAAAGAAGACATGCAGGGTAAGTCACTAAGTATCAAAAGTAGCATTCATATCTGTAAGTCACAACGTACTTATGATTTTTTTTGAATATATACAGAAGGCATGAAGAAAGAAATTACAGCAGGCAGTTACTGCAGAACATCAGAAAATATATCAGAACCTAACTCAGCATAGATTTTACTCGCACATATTAAGAAGGAAGCGCTGATGTTTGATAGTAAGCAACTACAGGAACAAATATCCACACTAGCGTACAACAAGGTTTGAGATAGCAAGACAAGATCTTCTTTCTTAATGAAGAACTCATTGTGAACAAAAATCCACTTTAAATAACACCCAGTGGCTTCAGCTCAGCATTCATATAACCAGGTTCACAGTCTATATCTGCATCAGCAAGTGATGCAAGCCAGAGGGAAGTATATTTGTAAAAAAAGAAGTTGGTTCCAGGGGCCTACCAGCTCCTGCATGCTTTCGTAACTAAAAGTCTTGATGCCATGGACTAGATGCCTATTAGTGAGTGGTACATGTCTGGTGCAGTGCTGGAGCATCTCTTCTAACATGTTTTCATTTAGAAGGAATAAAATTCACTTACACTAATACTGCTCTCCAACACAGACCAAAGCATGGTGAAGTGGAGACACTTGGGAGACAAGATTTCAAAAGCACACCTCACCCCCCCCCCCCTCCCCCCCCCCCCCAATTTATGCTCATTAAACACTGATAAAACAAGCTGGCACAGTAGTTCTTAAGAAAGGGGAGTAAAAAGGTGAGGTTAAAAAAAACAACATTCAAGTTTGACAAGTTGGAAAATCCTAGAACATGCTGCAAGGTGTGAAAAATTGCAATTCTGTGGGGAAAAAATGAGAGGCAGGAAGTTACAAGACACCTTCTGAGACAATGATAAAGGCATACAAGTTAAAAAATAAAAGTCAACACACCAGACACTGCACTAGAAATATCAGTCGAAAAAGTACTACCAGCTTTGGGACAGGCAGGCAAAACAGTTAAACCAATAAACAATACCCCACAAGCACAGCTGCTCAGAGAACTAAAAAATTGCTGTGATGGCATGTGATGTAATAAGGAGAAGATGGTACAGACCTCAGCATAAAATAATTTATTTACAATGCTAATTTGGAGTAAAAAAACCCATAATTAGAAAACCCCTAAGAAGCAATAGATTACTTTAAAGAGAGAAAAAAGAATCCCACCTCTTGTATAATGAGTATTACTTGATTTTTAAAATTCAGTTAAAAGCACTAGCAAATAATGTTTATTGAACACTGCTTATTAGAAAGAGGATTTTCTTTTGAAACATTGCAAAGTGGGTCACATCTATTGTGCCACTTATTTTTACATGAAAAGTTAACTGCAAAATGACTTGCAGAGAAACCTTTATAGAAAACCATAATAAAGGCCAAGCATTAAATTCAGTAAGTCTGATAATTTTAATGTTATAACATACTTAGAACATCAAAGATGACAAGCTTCAAGAAAAAAAAAATCAATAAAAAAATCCTGTGGATCTGTTCCAGGCAGATTAAATGCAGCATTTCTCAAATCTTATGGACCAGGAATACGCTGTATGGGTATCTCACTTATTCCATCTCTACTTTACTAAACACCTTTTTCTGTCATATATAAGTAAGGAACAGTTAAAAATTGTCTTTTTTTAACTATTATTTCCAAACAATTTAGATCAATAACAAAAATTAAATTCAGCAAGAACCTTAAGCTATATTACCAGAACCTTGACTTGCATTCAAAGCCTCTGAGTCACTATTATAGTCTACTCAAAATTGGTCTAGCAAAGATAATGAAGATTCAAGATGAATGGTATTAGTAATACTAAAAACATTTCTTCTGGCATTTTGCAATCATTATTTCATCTGACTGGGCTACCTGCTACACAACACAGAAAATATAAAAACTCTCTGAGAGCATACTTGCAACTGTGACAGGCAGTCACTTGAATTTCTTTTTGTCTATAACAGCCGAAGGTCATAACCTTAATAAAAACCAAAGCAGACCAAGCCTTAAAGTGACTAAAGCCTCTTCCAGTTGTTAAGAACTATTAAACTTTACCCAATTATTGTAGAATTTTAGGGGAAAAAAACGCTCAGAATTACAGTTGTAATAACCTAAATCAATTTGCTAGTGGTTAACAGCCACAAAACCCAGCATGGGATTTCTGCTTCTCTTCCAAAGTTATATGACTGAACTAGGCAGATTTTTTTTCAATTAGATTTCCCTATGTTATTATTAGGAGACAGAGGAGGCCTATGACTTGCCTCTCCAATGGGACAGAAGGAATACTAGGCAAAAAAGATCTCATGTAACATGAAAGCTGCACTTTATTTTGCCAGGATACAGGAGAGACCAACACTTAGTACTGGCAGGCTGAAAGACTGACTTCATGACACTCAAGACATGGATGTAATTTTACTTACAAGTCTCAAACAGTGACAGCGCAATTTTGATCATGGAAGATTATCCATCTAAAAGCAAACCAACTGAAGATCCAAGCAGATGGCCCAATTTTCTTGACTGGTCCATACCAAGAATCAATAAGCTGCAAGGGGCTGTCAGACAATTTCCTATCCCTAATGCTGAGAAATTTCACTGTAACTGTTTTCATTACTCTCGACCAGTTTACTGAAGGAAGTTCATTTCAGAGTGTCAACAAACCTCAAAAAACCAGCACCAGGAAATGCTTAAATTTGCCAGAACTGTGAAGAAAACACTGCACTTTACAACCTTGTCGGGAGAGTGGAGAACATAGGCTGCAGCCTTCCTGAAAGCAGAGGGAGTTGGTGGGAGGGAGCTCCAGCAGCAGTGCTGGCCGAACAGGTTCCTGCCTCCCCGTGCACTGCAGCATCCTGCCTCTTCCAAGCAAAGCCCCAACTCAGCGTGGGGACAGCTGCCTGCCACCATCACTTCCAGAGTAGCACACGTCAGTAAAGCAATTCTGCAAAGGCTGCTACATTATGTAGTTATAGCCCAAAGCTACTTTCTTAAACATGAGGCAAGCTGTAACTAAAGTATATTGATTTAGCACTACAAGGTCAAGTCCTAGAAGCAAAATATGTTAGAATAAGCAAGTTTGTGAGTAATATCTGGCCTGATAAATAATAGGTTTCTCACTGATGCAAACATCAACATCATTTTGTATTTACACTACTTTACTTCTGGTATCTGCCATCTGTGCTGCACTATTTAATAATGACATCTGACCCACAGCCTCAAAAGAAGAAAGTGTTATACTTATGTAAAAAAACAGTAGTAAAACAAGTCAACAAATAAAAGATAAAAAAAGACATATTTTTCTAGACTCTGACAGTTTTTTAGTAGTGCTATTAGTCTTCCTCTTTAGCACTCACAAAATCCACATGTTACAAGAAAGTATTTCCAAATCCCAGTATCATAAATCAGTGAAAACCTTGTATACACATATAAATACAACCTATTATCTTCCAGTGAAGATTATTACTGATGTAAGTAATTTGTAAAATGTATAAACCTAAATACAATACTGTAAAATAAATGAAATTTTATTAAGTCTTTCATAATATCTGGCTGTGATCTTCTGCCTCCAGAAGGACTTAGAGAGCACAAGGAGGTAGGTCCACAGTGCTGATGGCAGCACCATCTCAAGATCTTAGAGACAAGATGTTGCTTTTGAATGACAATGACATTATTACTGTGAGGTTAACATGGCTACCCAAGTAAAAACAAATTCTGCCTGTGCAGAGACATTTTTCGATAGTACAGTTTATCAATGAGCCAAATGACTACTGATAGCTCATTGAAAGATGCTATAAAAAATGCCAAAGCAATTGAGAACTAGGACAACAAAGCAAATATTTCATACCAACTAAATAACCAGCTGCATACAAAAAACCAAAAACCAAATAAAATGCCCACCACTGAGCTCAGAAACCATCAGTATTACAAAACAGCATGTTCAATTAACTGACTTATTGGGTAAGAACATAACCTTCCCCTTCTAGAAAATGCATGTGATTTTACGCATGGAATTAATCTAGTTAAAGGCACAGCTTCAAAAGCTAAAGCTGACATATAAAAATTATTTTACATTGTGAAGTGGAGATGCAGTAAAATAAAGCTTCTAGATGAGGTGAAGACAAAGCAAAGCAAAGTATAGAAAACCTACCACAGTCAATTATTCTATTAAAAGCCTAAATACAAACACAATCATAATGAAAATTATACTACAGTCATCAACAGTAAAATTAATTTCCTTGTGAGATAATTCCAAATTGTAAAGGGATGCGAACTACCTTGTATTCAGATATATATTTTTCAGATACATACTTGCATACTGTGTGAAATAGTATAAAAACACACTCTTGTCTCCAAGCAAAATTGGTTTGATAAATCCGTTCAGGTGCAAACTTATAGGTGATACAGTAAAGAGCACATTTTGTATTTGAAACTTTTTGTTCTTTCAGCATACTGTATAACCTTCTTATGAAAATGCACACTATAGGCCGAATGATGATAGGTTCTGGAAGGCAACTGCATTAAAACACGAAGTTCCTTCAGTTGTTACTAATCTCATTCCCTGCAAGCCCTTCCAACTATTTTGCCACCTTTGCCACTATCAATGGCATTGCAATTTTCAAATATTTAAAGTTTGTTTCCATTTTTGTTTTGCTGGTTGTTCGGGTTTCTTTAAAAAACCCTTATTGTGTAGTCAGTAACACAGGCAAGGACTGGTTAATCACTCTTCTGAAAGGTGAAAAGTAACTCTGTTGCTTTGCAACTCACACTTCAAAAAGTGAAGCCTAAGTCATGTGTTTCACAAAGCAAGCAGGGTAAACCAGCTCACTATTCGGTCAAATCTACAAGCACGTTTATGTGCAAAGTAATGCATGTGAAAATATTTATTTGCCATTTATAATTAAGATATTAATCTATTTACTTCTCAAACTTCAGGGGTTTTTCTCACTCCACAAATGGATCAAAACAATTCATACAATTACAAGTTAGGTTAATGTACAGTATCTCTATTTAGCCAACCAGCATTAGTGTGAATGCTACAATTGCTCCTGACACAAGGGGGTTTCATGGGAATTCTTAAATACATAAAATTCCATATCAAGCATCTGAAGTAAAATTATGACTAAGGCAAGAAAGATACCTTAGGAAACACGATACCATAGGTTTCCTCAGAATCCTGACATAATTGCATTTAGAAGTCAGCAATTCATCTGGACCAATGAGGTTCAGCAGCCTTAAAGTCAAAGTTCTCTCCAGAAAACTGAATAAACTCTTACACACTTAGTTTCCAAAACTTAGCAAGATTCTGGATCGTAACCACAATGGCAAGCTAAACCTGCATGGTTTTCTCTCCTGTAAAAGTACCATCTCCTTGTAAGGCTAAGTATTTCAAGACACAGTAAAAGTAAAGGTTCTATATATCAGTTTAATAGAATCACAGTAAAAGGCCTTTGACCACCACCACTGACATCTGCCTTCATGCAACTGTCTCATAACAGAGGAACCCCTGAATTTCATCCATCACAGACATGCTTCAGCTCAGGATGGAAGAAACCTCTGGAAAGCAGGCTCCCAGAATCAACAACCCATTTTTCTGTACTCAGTATCCAAACCTGAGGACTTCTTAGTGCTAGGGAGCTAGATAAACAATTGCATTGAGACAAGTCTAATCTTCTAAACTAGATCTCACCTGGCACAATTAAAAGTACAAGTAAGAAGTATTACTACTACCTTACTGCAAGCATTTTATTATCTGTTGAGCAACTGGAAAAGAAAATGAAAAGCAAAGGACTGGGCCAAGATTTGAAAAAAACTTTAATTGAAAAAATCTCCTAACTTTTCTGATTCGGTAGACTTTCATTAAAATGCATGTGTGTCTACTATCAGATTTATGACTACAGAGCAGCAGAAGATGCCCTAATCTCATACTGTCACACACACATTTTCAGTGCATTGAATTAGATTGGTCAAACCTTGTGGAACCCTTCTTACATTCTCATACATGACAAATCAAAGAAGTTCAGACTGAATCAGTACAATCTTCTCAAAGCTCATCTGCATTTTTGTTTTGTTCATTTAACAACTGTAGTTTCAAAAGTACATGAGGGCCTTGAGTTCCCAATTTCTACCACTGTCACTCTATCCAAATAAAAATACATGTATCCACATCCTGAAAATTATTTTGCTAAGTGCACAGACAGCTCAATTACATTGGTGAAATTAACCACAAGAAAGCTCTGCAATTGTTTGGTACGCACCCAGTGCATCATCTTATCAATTTATATTACAAGGATTCCACTTGGTGCCAGCAAAAAGTTAAAACTGTTTTCTTAATCTGTTCTGTGTTCTGAAAGTACTATAGAACACCTAATTTCTCTGCCAAAGGATTATTGACCTGGTTATAATGCACTGACCAAGGGCAGAAAAATTCACAGACAGAGCATTCATGCATATACTCTGTTCCTCTTCCCAACTTAGCTCAGCAAGCACGTGATGATTCAAGTCAAAGCAACTTATTTAGTAAAAAAGCAGCATAAAATGGCTTGAGAAGATGTAATCTCATCTAAGGAACCATAATCGTGGGCCTAAAAGAACTTGTCCAGTCGGTATCCGTATGATCTTGGAAGCACTTGTGCATGTGAGTAACATGCAACTTTTCCATTTCAATTACCATATCAGTCCTGTTTATCTACAACTGCTTTCTCTAGTGAAAAAACAGGTTTTTAAAAGAAAACTTTTATCTCTTAGCTATACTGAGGCTGAAATAAAAGTAACATGTCCAAAATTATTTGCTGCTACTTCTTTGCTCGTGTCAAAATCTTTGAAACTTAAGACAAGATTTGGCTTGACTTTACTGTAAAAATAAAGTGAAAAGTAAGTTTTGAAGTTTATACAAATATGCTTGCAGTAATAGCCTTTACTTCAAATTTGAGGGAGGTTTCACCATTCCCTATGTTACTCAGCTTGGAGTACACATACACATGAATAGCAACAGTTCCTTGGAAAGTACTAACTTTCAAGATCAGAATCAGTAAAACTTCAACAAAATGAAAACCAGAAACACCTAGCTATAGCCAATATAAAGGTAAATACTGAACAAGCTTTAGCCCTTCCTGAAAAACAGTATTTAAGGGCTACAAATTTTTCCACAGGCTTCCACCAAAACCATTCTATTTCAGTTTGAAGAACTCTAGAAGATATAGAAAGTGTAAGTGAAGGACTCTGCATTCATATGTATATATCATACACTGGAGAGAAAAAAAATCAACATTTCAGTAATTTTTTTTTACAGGTCAGTTGCAAAAGCCTGCAACATTAATTTTATCTGCTTTCAGTAAAGACATAAACAAAGCAGAAAATGAAAAAAGAGGAATAATTTAAATTGCAGTAAAACTGCACCTTGTTTAGATAACATAAGAGTAATTCGCTTCTTTCCCCAATATTTCTTCTACCTTTATTTTATTCCCATAGTAGAAGCGAAGACAGAAGGATTCAAAGTGCTTCAAGATCTAGAATGCTGGAATTTTCCCCCCAGGTGTTCATAAAACTGGATCTAGGTTTTGAACATTAGTCTTTATTTGCTTACTTGGAAAAACTTCTGAGCAATTTTATTTCAGCCTGTCAACACTGTTATCTAAACAGACAAGACCTTTATTTTACTTTCATATACAATATTTTTAGCTGAATTCTAGTTGAAAGACTATTTGAAAACATAGTTATTTTCAACAGGAAAAGGTTTACAAAGCTGTGAAAGGAGCTGGAAACTAAGAGAATGCAACAACCATTCCAACCCTCCTTATCTACTGTGAGACAAATGAAAGACCAAATAAAACACGTAATACACAATATGCATTTAGCTATACATTAGTGATCAACAGTGTAGTCAATACTACCCCCACAAATTTATTTTGATAAACTTAAAAAATATTAGAATAGTATGTAACAGTTTAAAATTTCCTAAGTCATAACGGTCAACAGTGAAACTACAGGAGCTTGGGGAACCTTAAAAATAATTTGGAAATAAAATTTTAAAAACCTTTGGCAAATCCACTCTTCTATTTCCTGTCAAAATGACATCATTCTTCTGCCAACTACAGCAGGCTTCTATGCCCCATTTTGGCCACTTCTCCCACAAGCTTTCAACATTTCTCATTTGTCATTCCTGGAGTCTGGAACACCCACCTTCCTTCTCCTGAAGTGCCATTCTAAGATCCACTTCTGCAACTCTGCCTACAGAAAAAGTAGGCAACTGAAACACTCGTTCACTGGGTCAACAATGTGCCAAGCCATCAGTTTTCACTGCCTATACTGTGCAGCATAGCATTTATCTCACTTTACCTTTCTTACTACACCATAATGATTGTCCCTCAGTGCATCAAATCTAAAAGTGAGATCTAATGTACAAAAATCACTTTGGAGAAATATTGTCCATTGTTTTTGAGAGTGACAGCTGCACCTGTCCATGACCAGAGAAAGGATATACATTCAACATCATAAATATTCCATTGTGCCTATGTGCATCTGGCATACATGGACACATGTAATCAACATAAAGAGAAAAAAGCAGCCCATTTAGTTTTGTTTACACTGTACTACATTTTCATCTTTTGCTGGCTCATCTGAAATTTCTTATCAATTTAGGAAACTGAATTGGAAAGCTGCATTTACGCTTTTTTTGTTGTTGTTTCATTCTGTCTGAAAAGGCCTTCTACTCTCTAAAACTATTTCCTTCTCTTTGAAAATCTAAACTGAAATTCAGCTAAAAGCCATAGGAAATGCTTACGTTGATACAGGTCAAGGTATATCAAGATTATGCTAATAACTATATTTCTAGACAGTCTTGGAGGCAGACTTGAAGCATTTGCACCTTTTTAAAAATTTGAATAGATTTTTTTTTTTTTAATTAGAAAGAATATGTTGCCAACATATATTAAGTGCAAGCCTGCCACAAGATGTTATTACTGACCTGCAGGTAAGATGAACTTCAAGTCACGCTTTCAAGTCCTCCATGTATTTCTCCATGCCATTCCATATAAAAGTGAAGTTTTTAGAGTGAACTTTACTGCCTAATATATTCATCTTTGGTAAGAAGCAGCAGAGCTTCAGTAATGTTAATGCAGTTCTAACATACAATTTGCCATTACCGAGGGGAAAGTACTAGGAATTACTAGTTTCGTAAATTTGTGGCATTTCAAATAGGAGAAACACCTAACTGAGAATACTTCAGCAAACAAATTGCACAAAGCATTTTCAGAAACTAAAAATGGCTAAAACACAAAACCACAGCAAAAAACCTGTAGACACTGTGCATGGGAGCAGAAGATATAATCAATAACTCAATTTAAATTACAGATACAATGCCTCAAGATGAAAAAGAAAAAACAACACTCACAAGCATATGGCTGAAGTTTACCTGAATAAATTCACTGAAATTAAAACAGTTGCCACTGGAAACAGCAATGTACAGCTTAAAGCTGAATGCAGCCCTTCCTCACATACATTTCACATACTTGAAATTATCTCAGTACTGAAAGGAGAAAAAATAAGCTTATTCAACTTACATCTTTTTCTGACCGATGTGGGAACATAGATGATTGGCTGTAGTACATGTTTTCATCATGGTAGTCACCATCAACCCCCTCTACAAACTTCTTCCTTGAAGCACCAAACATGCTGTTTGTCACCTAAATAAGAAGAAAACTTATTATATATCATATATGATTTGGTTTGTTACAGAGTTGGTATATATTTTAAATATATATATGGAAGGATTGTTAAAAACCCATTTCTAAATATCTGAAAATTCCTCTTAAAAAATACTTTCCATATATTGCCAGGGTAATGATTCTTTCAAGAGGGATTTTCATGTGACATAAACTCATATTCCAGAAACAACTGAGGAGCAGAAAGGTGACATGGTTTCATTTTTTGGAAGGGTGTTGTTATGTTTATTTTTTGAGTTCCATGACCTTACATCCAAGCCTGTTTAAAACTACATATCAGAAAAGAGGAGAAAACTTCCCTAGTTTTCTTCCCCTCAGGTAAACATTTTCAGCCTAAAAGGAAATAATTAAGAAAGAATATTCTTTAGAGGTCAGTCACCCTAAAAGAAATAGCAAAAATGAAAGAGAGAAGAAAAAAAAAAATCTGTGAAATCTTCCATGTCTCATCACCAGAACTTGGAAAACCAGCTTTCTACTTGACCCCACTCAGATCCATGATTAAATAAGAGAAGGTTGAGCTTAACCACACTCAACAACCTCATCACAGACTGGCAAAGTTACTGCAGACAGCCCATAAAAACCCACTAGATTTTATTTTACCCTTACTTCCAGAAGCGCACATGCACACAGAGCTGCTAAGTCAGGAAATGGAAACCAGAGAAAACAGCAGCCACACAGCTGGTCACAGAACCTTGATTCATTACAAAATTTCATCCTGCAGCAAGCTCATAGAATGTCACTAAAACATCCACAGCACACAGTGCATACTTCTATACTTGACTCTCATTTAATCACCTCAGTATGAAGCTATATCCCAGCACAGTGTGGATAACCAAGCCCTGTTTTAACCAAAAAGGTTAATGTTCAAACCAGCGAAGCAGCACATGTAGGTCAGCACAGAGCAACTTGCCCAGTTTCTTGTATCATATGGGGAGACTGGAGAGGGTGATAGTCAACCCTGAGCTACTGCCCTACATAATATATCTTCACAAGGATCTTTATCATCTTGAAAGATAAGGAAGCTACGGTACAGTTAACTTATGAAATGCTCTGAACCTTATGATTTACTAGCTTCACTACAGCATTAGATAAAAAACATCGGATTTTAAACCTTTTTTTCAAAAGAGTCAGTTTGTACTAATTTAGGCTCATGCTTGAAACTGAAATTTCAAAATATTTGTTTTGATTTGCTGCAAGAAGAGTTAATTTCAGCCAGAAATTCTCTTGACAGAAGTCCCTGCTGACACAAAATTACTGTGATATTCCTCACAGTGTGGCTTATTCAAATTGCACCTTTACTGACGAAGATTTACAAGCAGTGTTTAAATAACATGGCTTTTCCTAGACTGGTAACAATTAAACCCCATGATTTCAAAGTTATAGTACTTTTGATTTACAGTAGTCAACACCTAGGATGCATTTAATATAGCTATACTCCACGGAATGATCTCAAAACATTTGGTTAAACAAAAGTCTATTGCACTACTCCTACAAGAGGATTTCAGATATTCAAACTACTGATATTCCAGAACAAATGTAAAATCTGTTACAAATATGTGAAGAATGGCATGTAAAGGTACTGCATACCTTCCTCAGATGAAACTTGTTTTTTATGTTTTTTACAAAATATGTGCAAATGTAAGGTCCCCAAGTGCTAGAATGCAATTGGCTGACTTTCACACTTACAGTGAAGCTTTCATTACACTGTAAGCATATCGCACTGTGTTAATCCCCTTACAATGCAATTATCACCTACCAGATGGGATGGAGCATTTAACAGGCTAATGGGATTATCTTGTCCTTTGCTCTGCCTGAGTAAAGTGCAGAGAGATGTGCAGTTGCCTTTAACTGGAGTAAAAAGGATAGTGAAATGCTTTGGCAAAGCTATCTTCGGCAATGAAGAAAAGCTGGAGCCTCACCCAACTACTGGTCTTGAGAAGCATAAAAGCAGCTTCTCACAATTTCCAAAGAATTCTCTGGTGCTCCTTTAACAATACCTGGGATAAGAAAGGATTATTATTTTGCCACACAACCTTCTCTTGTGATACATCATCAGAATAACAACTGAATTGTGATAGAAAGCAAGTCACTGATGCATATGTGGTACTGTAATAATGTAATAAGCAACCCTGAGCTACAATACTGGAGCTATATAAGGGGAAAAAACTATTCTGTCTTTGACCCTGCAGATTTTGATCTTATTTCTGCAAAGGTTTACACATGGCTGGCTACATACGCACCATAATGATTTCCGAGTCAGTGGGTCAGAGCTCTCAAAGTATGTCTATAGCTGCTGCAAGAAAGTTACTATGTCCAACTATAGTCTTTCTACTGAAAAGTTGAAAGGTATTTTAAATTCTCCACTAAATTCAAACTTCCTAAAAGATTATTTTCTATACTGATAATCATATATGACAGAGGCCCAAAAAACTGATCAAAACTATTCCCCGAAGACTGATCAAGTACAACGATATTAATATGGAGACTGACAAGAGCATGGTTATAAAGAAAGAAACGAAGAACACTTTTAATAATTAGATGAATATTGGTATTTTTATTGGAAATCCATATTTCTACATGACACCTAACAGAACTGTGCTGATGAACTCCAGAGAACAGAGCAGGCTGCAGCTGTAGGGGAAGAGGGAAAGGCTGAGGAGGCTGCAATGCTCCTGTCTGCTACCCAGCTGTGTCACTGCACCCAACTACCCTGAAGACCTCAGAAGACTTTTTGCAGAGACTGACACTTCTTCACAACAGCATTTTTGTATGTGATTTTGTGTTGTTCAACGCTGCCAAGTGAAGCAGTCGCATGCAGTGTTCAACCTGTCCAAACTCCCACTGAGGGAAACAGTACAGGCACTGGAGGGCATTCTGGCAATTGCCTGCATCCCCAGCAGGACTTCACTCCACTAGAAAGAGCTGTCACCTGTTCTTAGGGTGAACCACAGCACAGATCACAAGAGAGAAATGTGGTGGTACAATTCATGCCGCTATCCAGCCCTGTCACAAAGCTAACAGCACAATAACATGAGGCAAGCAGCTAAAAACCAGTAACAGAAAGAGCAGGAACTGGGATTAGAGACTTAAGCTGCAGCTGCTGTAGCCAGGTTGCTTACTTTGTGCTCATTCTGAAGCTAAAACCACTGCTATCTACTTCCCAATAGTCACTGGTGACAATAAACGGCTGGCAGATTTCTGAATCAGAGCACTTATCCCCATGCAGACTTTTATATTACAGCAGATTTATGCAATGACAGTGTCATACTGTTGCCAGGTTAGCAGTAGGCACCTTCCAATCCATGTTAACTTTTTCCAGTTTTCACTAACACGCTCATTAGTCACTCCTGCTACAAGCATATGCACAGATACTGGAAAAACACTGTTGTGGTACTCTTTGTAAGAAGGTGTGAGAATAACTGGGTCTGCGCCAAATGCCGGCAGATCTGCAGATGGAACTTAGTTGCTTATTTCCTAGGACAAGAAGCTACTGGGAAACCTCATACACAGATTCCAGCTCCGTTTTCACAGACTGACAGATCACTGCCGAATCAGCTATGAAAGTAAACACAGCAAAGTTCATTAATCCCTTAGATTTCAAACTCTTTGGAAAGTAACTGTGACCTGAGGTTTTGGACCTTACCTTCAGACTGGTGAGGTGAAGGTAGAAATCAGCTCTTGTATTTAAGTTCCTCTTTCAGATATATACACACACACACATGCCAACACAATTTCACAGAAGTGGTACACCAATTGCATGGCAATTTTATTATGCAAAGAATTCTTGTCTCTCAGACTAATGTCATGCAGATCCCTCTCCTAATCCTCTAATCACTCTTCCTGTTCTGCTGGGGCAACTCAGTTCCCCATTGCACAAGACACATTAGCAGTGTAACCACTCATTAAAAATGTAAAAACAGTGCACTTAGGTCAATTCATTCTTTAGCGTAATGTTGCAAAAGTACTTACAACTCCCACTGGTAGTCTCATGCAAAATATTATTAGAAAATATTCATGGTGACAGAGGAAAGAAAGGGAATGAACTACATGTTAGGATGGAGTTAAGAGAACCAACCAGACCTGTGGCCACAAACCACATCCACTTCTGATCAAGTGAACACATGTGCTTCTTTCAAAGCATGAGCTGCACCTGGGTCAGGGCAACCCTTGGTATCAACACAGGCTGGGGGATCAACAGATCGAGAGCAACCCTGCCAAGAAGGACTTGGGTGTGTTGATGAATGAGAGGCTGGACATGTGCCAGCAGTGTGCACTCATAGACCAGAATGCCAACTGGATCTTGGCTATTCAAAGCAGCATGGCCAGCAGGGCAAGGGAGGGGATTCTGGCCCACTGCTCTGCTCTGGTGAGAGCCCTCCTGGAGTGCTGCATCCAGCCCTGGGGTTCCCAGCACAGGAAGGACATTGCCCTAATGGAATGAATCCACAGAAGGGCCACCAAGATGATTACAGGGATGCAGCACCTCTCCTATGAGAAAAGGCTGAGAGAAATGAGATTATTCAGCCTGGAAAAGAGAAGGTTTGGGGGTATTTTAATTGTGGCCTTCCGGGACGTGAAGGGAGGCTACACAAAATATGGATCGTGTAGTGACAGGACGAGGGAATGGCTTTAAACTGACAGTGAGTAAGTTTAGATTAATGTTAGGGAAGAAATTCCTTACTGTGAGGGTAATGAGGCACTGGCATAGGCTGCCCAGAGAAGTTGCAGATGCCTCATCCCCAGAGTTTTCAGGTTGGATGGGGCTGTGAGCAACTTGGTCTAGTGAAAAGTATCTCTGCCATGGCAGGGGTCTGAAAATAGACAATCTTTAAGGCCCCTTCCAGTCTAGGCCATTCTATGTTTCTGTGTTTAAAACTCACAACTCCAAGCTAATGTTCATCAAGCAAAATGCAGTCAGAAACCTGGTAGGACCTTTAAATTCTTCTGTGGAACATTTCCTAACAACCACTACAGGAGAACTAGAAGCACTGTACAAATGTTACAAACTTGAAGGATCTAAAAACCAGTTTGCTGTGGTCACTGACCTTTATCCTTCAGCTGAGAAAATAACACAAAACAACAATCAATACTTATTTTTAAAAAGACTTAAAGAGAAACATTTTTAATTCTGAGGAACACTGCAGTATAGCATAGTTCAGCACACAGAAGCCTCTCACCAATAACTGAAAATATCTTACTGAAACTGAATTTGTACGGAAAAACTTTTAAAAATTTTGTCTTCAGCTGCAAGAAAATCTTCTTCAAACTTTACTTATAAAGTGGTTCTATGAATGTATATCAATGTTACTCTAATAGCCTGAAGCAAATTATACTATTAAAAAATGAAAACTAACTATATTTTTTGTTTTGCCATATCACTATAGGCTGTGCCCAAGAGCCCACTCACACCATTAACATAGCCAAATCTAAACTAAGATACTATAAAATCTCGCAGGAGAATGAAAACTTTTAATTTTTCCGAAGAATAGAAAAAGCAACACTGAACTACAACTGATTAAACTCATCATCTTCATGAGAGATTAAAACTATACACAGTAATACAAGTTGGAAAAAAAAAAAAAGAAACCACTTTAGGAATTCTAGCAGTAACTTCCCTTTCCCGCCTCTCCAGTGGCTACGGTGTTTGTCAACAGGCATGCTACCAATACACAGAAGCAATTAAAAGTTGTAATCTTGGTTTGATGTTACAGAGCTTCTACCCATTTATATACTATTGCTTCTGATGTTGCTGCCTAGGTCTCAATAAGCAAATGGGGCTGTGAGCTCTTTTTTTTTCTGTCACAAATCACTGCTTTCACAGAAGATAACGTACTTGCACATCAGAAGTATCTACAGAAGTGACCCTTAATGAGCCCTTCAGTCCGAAATAGGTCTCTCTCAAAAGGTCTATCAAAAATCACATGAACTACCAAATGAGCCTGCAATTTAAGTCAAAATACAGAATTTGAAATTCCATCAGTTGGTTTGCTATTAAAAACTACTACAGTATATAGTACTATTTCTCAGTGTCAAAGATAATTTCTTTTTAACCTGAAGTGGAGCTGATATACAATAGAATATATATTACCAAATTGCTAAATGCAAAAAATCTTTCAAATCCCAAACCTTCAATGATAAGTTAAAGCTATTTAAAAAAAGTAGACTGGTACAAATAGATTTTATTTTCTACATGAAAGACAAAACTAGAAGTTGAGATCCTTTGTTCTCTCATTTCATAATCGCAGTCTGTCCACTTCTTCAAGGTGAATGATAACCTCTACCAGTACACTGTCTGATTATGCTATGATAGTCCCCCAAACTACAACTTCGTAGTACCAAAAGAACATCATCATGGCAAACAGAATACTTCACTGTATTTCTTTTTCTGTTAAAAAGTGCTTTTTTTTCCTTGATTAGGTTTTTTTCCTCGATTGGCAGAGTTTTGTACCCATTGTAAGAATGCAGCAGTATAATAGGTATTTTGTTCATGTTTTGTTTCTGAGTGACCTGCTCTGGGTGACCCTGCCTTGGCAGGGGGTTGGACTAGGTGATTTCCAGAAGTCCCTTCTAACCCTAATGATTTTGTGATCTTTAACAACTGGCTTCATATTAAGTTATGCAAGTCTTTAAGTTTCAATCTCAGAAACACGGAAGACTAAAAGACCACCACAATATGAGAGACAAATCAAGTTTGATAGCCTTTAGAATGAACTCCAGGTACTTGTGTCATATGATAAATCAATTATTTTTCAAATTCACACAGCACTGTAGAAAACAACAGCAATTACAGACTTACACAGGTCAAGTCTCTGAGATATTACTGGTCTCCTTAAAACACTGCATAGTCTTTCCTTTCAAAAAGTAATTATGACAGACAAGATGCACAGCAACCTACATGCAGGAACTCCACACAAAAAATTTGAGCATCAAAGAAATAATGGACATATAGTTATGATTTTAGACTACCCTCCACTCATATTCTCAAGAACAATCATCTACAGGGTGAAGTTTTACAAGTATTCTATGAAGTATAATAATGCTTTCAAAAGCTACACTAAAACCGTGAATCTATGCTGCAAGCAAACAATATCCAAGAAATGCAGTTCCTAACATCAAACAAGCCACAGAAATTCTCCTGAACAAGATCAACATGCTAACTGTTTTTAACCATCTTTAACTCTTATGAAATAAACATTTTAAAACACTCCTGAAATAGAAGAGCACAGGAGGAGTAGGAAAAACTATCTTACATTAAAATAAGAATAAACAGACACTGAAATTACTGAAGCTGAACCTGAAAATTGTCATTACATGAAACTTTGTTTGTTCTTGTAACACGGCTGACGTGATGCCCATCCTGGGGCGGAGTCCTGCAGGTTCTCCTCCTGCTACATGCAGAACACTTGGAATATATTAGAAACCAACAGTAGTTGGGGATATGACTTTTCATTAAGCTGCATGCCTTTTATGGGTCTGATCAATGAGTTTCGTTTGTAAGGAAAAGAATCTTCTGACAGACCATTCAACGAAATCCAAACACATACAAGAAAGACTTTTCAAATACAAGAAAGGCAGGAAGAGATCGGCAGAAGTAACAAGGGCAAACAAACTCACACTCCATGTAGAGCAGCTTGGGGAGAAATCAAGATGCCACACGAATTCTACCATAGTCAGTGATATGACCTGAGAAGGAGGAATGTGTCTCCTTTGTAGACATAGCAATGAAATCACAAATCCTGACTACAGCACACATCTGCACACCCACATACATACTGTAAAACACACAGCTGTATTTTCTGTCAAGGACATGGTTTAGGAATTCTGTCCATTGGGAACAGTAACTACTTGTCTGATATTATTATAAAAATAAACTTTCCCTATAAAAACTGGTACTTGGTTAATGTAGATATGGGTCAATCTTAGCAAAGAGAAATTCAACCGTAAAGTCTGTAAATAAATAAGCAAAAAACCTCAAAATTCCATTCCAGAAAGATAATGAAATGTCTTCAAATATCCTTATAATAAACATACTACTACAGGGGCACTTTACTGGGCTCCTCAAAAATTTATTCTGTGAGTTTCTCTCAACCAGTATTTTGCACCTCAGCCATAATAAAAAAATGCCATAGGAAGGTATCAGAACACCACATTCCTAACTTCTTTTGCTTGATAACCTTTTACTCATCCCACTATGTAATTCAGAAACATACAGACTGAAAACTACTCGCAGTTTAAACTAAAAATTGATTTTGTAATTGAAAAACATTGCAGTTTGTCATATGAACTGCATTAGTGTTTTTGAGTATTTCACTGCTGACACAAGTTTTGCTCTTTTTCACAATCTACCTTTTTATAACAAATTAGATCAGGATAACCTCTTATTCAGCAAGTTCCTCTTTTTGAATTTTATTTCCAGTTTCATAGCTGGGCTTGCCTTTTTTGTTGCTTTGTGGCATGTTATTTTAATAAAATAAATAAAAAGACACTTTACCCAATTAGAAATTCTGGATCTACTCAGATACCTTCTGGAGACTTCCTTAATAGATCACATACAACTGGAAAGCCAAGCTTTAAAAGATCAGAAAATTCCTACTACACTAAGTTCTTCAGAAATAACAAAATCCTACCATTCCCTCCAAGCCTCAGAGAAAGAAGCTGGAATGTGGCATTTTCTTAAACATTACGATCCTCAGAGCAAATTGATAAAAACGCAGCTTCTGTGTTCAGCAAAATTCTGTTGCAGCAAACTGTGGATATGATGAATCTCACAAGATGCATGTGCAGTCTGAAAGCTGAAAGGATCAGGTAACTGGGGAAATGAACCCATAAAGTAAAATCACACTGAGCACATGCACATTGTTCTGAAGTACTTAGAAATGTGACAGATTCTATAAATTTTTCATGAAAGCAAAAAAGGAAATTGTGGCCAATGCAAACAGTTCAAAGAAGTTTGCAGTTCCTACTCTAAAAATTTGTTTCTACATGAAATAAGCCACAGAACTGGATATAAGTAATTTCAGCTGAAAACTCAAAGAGGGGTGCCAACATGAGGCAAAGCAGATACAGGGAATAAGAAGCCTGAGTCTGAAAAAATTTGTTGTAGCTTGTAATGGCAACAGAAAATGGGATTTTAACAGGGACATCCCATTCTCGCCTCAGAGTACTGGTCCTCCCTTCAGGTAGTACTCCTCCTGTGCTAGAATGCACCAAAACAGGGCAGCTGTTTAATACATGTTTCATGACACGTGTATGGACATGTAGCAGAGAAAAGATTCTTAAGGGACATAAATGCACTCCTATGAAGAGAGCTAAGCAGGTTAAGTGATAATCAGACAGGTCATAAGTCAGGTTTGGAATTCTAGCATCTTAACTCACTGAATCCCCAGGTAGGTCAAATATGTTAAAAAATACAAAGAAATACAGCATGACTTTTGATAAAAAGCTTAGAACATTTCTGGGAGAAGAAAAACACTTAAGATTTTTCATTCATCACAGGTATTTAATAGTCATCACATATTCAAAAAAGACATTTTAATAGCTATTGTAACAGAAGTTAACTAAATAAGATTAAGTAGTTTGGACTCCAGCTTCACAATTAAGAGAGCTGCAGTGCTAAAGTATTTTTTCTCTGTTAAATGTTACGGCTTTGCTATCAGCATGACATACTTTGCCACCTCTGATGTTTGGTATCAATCACAGCTGCTCAACAATATTTTCCACAAACAACAGTCAACTCAGACAATGCACAAATGGACCAACGTAGCTTAAACTGGAAAACAAACCAGGTCCTTGTCTACTCCAAGCCAGCACTACAGTCTGACTTCTGAAGCAGAGATAACTGCTCCCAGTATAAAAGAAATGATACAAAGGTTTCATTATAAGGAGCATCTCAAAAACCTTTTATGCTGATGAATCCTCTAAGAAGCTATCAAAACAAAAGAAAACCACTGGTGGAGTAACATGCAAACATTTACACTGAAATCAGAATCTGCCAGATCAGAATTTTTTATAAGGAAAGCTAGTGGTGAGGAAAGAGGAAATAACACTCCCAGATTTTAGGGAGGCTGTATCCCTCCAGGGGGTCAAAAGCGAAAATGGCCTGCATCAAGGACACTGTCAAGGCAGGAGGTGGTAGTACAGGGATGGGAGTGGATGAGTTGGAAATATGAAGGTCAGCTGGACCTCACAGGCAAGGGAAGATGATTGCAAGGACAGTGTTGATATGCTTGTCAGTGAGCAAGTACCATGACCACATGCCTGCTTTGTTGCTGGAAGAGTTTTTTTTCCCATTTTTCTTAATCTTACTGTGGTCCCTTACATCACACCAAAGCCAAGCTGACAGTTTCATCTGTTAAGTGCCCCCGGCTAGCTCTGTAGTCATTACCTTACACACTGTTCAAGCAATATTTAACACTTCCTACACACCCAAATCAGTTGAAACCCAAAAATGCCCACTGAAAAGCTTTCTAGATCTGTATTCCTACAAAAAATTGTCTTATTAGATGATGTATGTCACAGTATCTATTAGGTATTCTGCATCTGTTCACTGGACACTGTTTTTTGTTGTTTAAGAATTTTTGCACTATATATCAGACATGGAGATAAAAGCTCATAAACCAGATAGAAAAAAACAAACTTTGAAGTGTTAATTCAATTTTGATTCATAATGACACGATTTCGGTGTTTTCATCATGTCAAATCTCATTTAATGTATGAGAAGAATAAAAGATTAAAAATTAAAGAACAGGGCTCCTTTGACTTTTTATTTGCTTTCAGCTGAGACTCTCAGCCAGGAGGCTAGATTTCTGCATTTGTGCTTCAGCTGAAAGGGAAACCATTGCTCCAGCTGGAACACTTCCACAATGATTTTGAACAGGCTCATCTTTCCAGGAATACTGCAGGTTTTTGGTGGGGTTTTGTTTGTTTTTTCTTTTTTTTTCCATCACAGCACCAATTCCACTAACTTTTTAAGACAGTTGCAGTGCCTTCCTATTTCTTCCTGGATAGAGTCACAACTTTCATGTTTGGTTAATCTAAAATACTGTATTTTAAACAAGGCCTGGTTTCCTGAGCATTTCCTGCAGTTAAGCTCTCTACAGTGAGATGCACAGCATGATTAATAGAGTATCAACAGAATATTTTTTTTCTCTCATTACTCTGATGGAGTTTGTTGACATTAAATAAATCAATACAAGACCCATTTCTACTCCAGCTTCTGCAAGGGTCGGGGGTGGGGGAAGGTGTGTTGTTGGTGTTATGGCGGCAGGGGTTGCTTTCCGTACAGGGAACACAATCTTTGAATAAGAGAGCAGCTACTTTTTATCTTCTATCAGTACATTCACACATACAGGATTTAATGTAAGCTGCTAACCATTTGTTTGGAGCACCTTAAGAAAGATGTAATAACAGTATTTTTAAGTTGAATTTTAAGAAATACAGCCTTCCCTTTGGTTTGGCCTTTTTTTTCTCCTGGAGGTATTCTAAAAATAGAAATAGCTGAGAATATTCTGGCCAAAAAATTTATTCTGCACATATAGCACATCAAACATCTTGTCTTACCTTAAAATACAACTGGAAAATTCAAAATATTAAGTATGTTTAATATATTGACTCCTGGAAGGAAAAGAAGTATTTATGAGCTGCCACAACCTCATGGCAGCACACTTGCCTGTCAGTGACTCTCCTTCTCCAGACTAATGTTACGGTGGGCAAAAGCAGAAACATTTCCCAGAAGCCCAGACAGGTTAAAGTTAAACCCATTTATGGGTTTCTGGAGTGTCCTCCTAAAACGTACGTATGAGTCTGTGACTCTTCAAGGCAAAAGCAAAACTCCAAGTCAAAATTACAGACTTTTACCCTTTGGTTATTTATTTACTGTGGTTTTTATTAAATGAAATCCTTCAGATGCTTCCTAAATATTCCAGGGCCTGTTTCTTGTAACCTTCTGATTACACAGCCAGGCTATGTTGTGATTACAGCTGTACCAAGTTCAAACATAAAATAAAGTATGACAAAACAACTTTGAATGTTTTTACATCATATCTGAAGTACAAGGCCAAACCAGTCTTAAAAAAGATTTGCTGATCTTTTAAGAAAGCTAATAGAAAAGTACCAGAATTATTTAAGACTTTAAATTTCTGAACTGCAATTATTCATTATTTTTCATTATTTAACTGTTAAGTGATACTACCCCACAGTGGAAAAGATAAACTCTAGACTGAGCTCCCTATCACACTATCACAAATGCAATCAACAAGTAAAATTAAGGAAGTGGTAAATGCATCTATCATGCCTTTCCTTTGTACTAATCTTCAACACGTTTAATTTAAACCTCTTCAATCACTCTGTTGTCCATTAAAGCTGTCAAAAATTGAATTAGACTAGCTATGCACCCTCATTTATGCACATGGACTTCAGTCAGATTCCCATATTGAAAAAACTGGCTTTATTCTGTAAACTTTGTTCAAATATCAGAAACTGAAATAACATACCAGTTTCAAATTAAAAGCAACTCTTCTTGGAATGGACAGACTTTACGCCACAACATTGTAAAACAGAACTACCTCAAATTGGCAGTCTAAGCTCAGACTGCAAATGTTGCTGAGACCTGGCCCAAGCCCCAGACATGTTATGGTCCCCTCCGTCTCTTATCTTCCTCACAGTTTCTCAGAAAACAATTGTATATAGAGAGTTCCAAACCAGCACAGCAATGTTTTTAGTGCCTCAACAGCCTGGTGAAACAAGCAATAGGGCATTGCTTCCTGTTATTCTGGTCTCATTAAAAAAGTACTTTTACTGAAATTGGGACTACTCAATCTTCAGTGAATGTATACGCTTTGCTCACAATTCCTACTTCTATTTCCACAAGATTCAGAAGTTATCCTGACCAGCAGCATTACTTCACTTTCATCTAAACTTGCAATAGCAAAACACTCAAATGAATTTTAGTCTCAACATATTTTACGAGTATTGTAGATGGGGAAAGCAGAAGATTTAAATCACTACACCACAATTTGATGCCAAATTTTTTTAAGTATTCTCAGGGTCAGCCAGGTCCTGAAAGGAGTTCTTGCTTCTTGAGTGATACAATCCCTTTTTCCTGCCCTCCCCCCACCTGCACAAGTTTGAAGCAGAATCTTAGTTCTGTTTTAAAAAGAAACATTGTTCCAGAATTAAATCTTGTTCAGGAAAGATAAAAACTAATTTCTTTAGCTTATTTTCAAAATCTAAATGAATACAGTAAAGTCATGAATATGTCTTTCTCTTGGCATCAGGCTGGCAAGAATATGAAGGGTGATACATTTCATCATGGACCTATATACCGGATAACTGGACACAGCTACATAGTGCATAAGTTTATAGTTATTCCTAATTTAAACAAAATACCACACAGATACTGCAGCTCTCTTTAAGTGACTGAAGTGTAGAGTAACTAGCTCTCACAAACTGCAAATGTCAAAAGCGTTTACAAATACTGAAGTATTCATTGTGTTTGATCTCCTTCAATACTGTCATTTCTTAAAAAAAATTGTTTATGTATCTCTGTGGTGCCGTAAGTTTTTTCTGTTAAATATATTCCTTGCAGCTTTTGTCAACCCTTCCCCCTTTTTTAAAAGGGAACTTATCCAAATGCTTATTGCTACAAAGAATAATGTTCCCGGAGGCAGCATAAATGAACAGCCTATAGAGCAAGCACGGTGCACAATTTTTAACTCCCAAAACCTAGCCACAAACAGAAAAGTATGCTTTCCTTTTTTTTCAAAGTAGCTCTGACCAGAATTTATCTTCAAACTAGTTCAGAAATGGCAATACTATTACTGTATACAGCTAAGTATAAAAGAACCAAAAATATGTATTTCGTATAGTGACTGGATATATACCATATACCAAAAGCTTTTTGCTTATTAACAGAAAAAAACCTTGACAAGACTATATCACAAATATCTAAGTGAAACACAGAAAAAGAATCAGTCACAAACACATGATTTTTTTAAAGAACCTGAACTTTAACAGCTATCAAACAAATTCTAATGCAGACAAACCATTTGACTTCACTACTGGAGACTCCTGGAAAGGAAGATCTACTGCTTCTAAAGGAGTGACATGAACTTTTTTAAGCAACTGCAAAGAAAAGTCTACATGATTAAATAAATTAAACACCTAACAAAAGCTTTGAAAGCAGAACAAGGAAAACCAGATATACTACAGATAGCTGGTAGAACGCTGTTTACTTAAGTCTTAAGGTATTCTTTGAGAATAAGGTGTTTAAGATATTTTAAAATTAGTTGACAAGTGACAGTAAATCAGTTACAGGGAAGATGGAATACAAACACATAACCACGATCCACCACAGGCTGCAACCACAAAATTTTAATGATAAGCAAGCTCCTTGAATTTTGAAGTGACAGAGGGAAACCTTTTACACACTCAGTGGACAATTCTTACATTAAGCATATAATTTTTATGCTAAGGCTTTGAATAGGAAGATTTTAATTTGTATTTTATAATGAAAGAGTCACTGCAGTGTAAATCACCACTGAGCAGAACTTTTACAAGACAATGTTTTACAGCAGTCAAGTCTACTGTCACAGTCCTGCTCCTGGCTCACTCAAGTTTTCAGCCAGCTGGGTTCTTGGCCCAGCTGTGCCGTGTGGTTACAGCCTTGGTTACACTATGCCATAGCAGGTGGGACAATGTAATAACCACAGCCCCAATTTACAGTATCTTAACAGCTAAGCAACTGTATCTGAAGATCAAGGCAAGCACCCTGTTGTCCATATTCACTTTGTCAAAAGGATGAATTATTGTATGATGGAAAACACTATTAAGCAAGTATAATAAGCAATTGATTGTCTGTGATGGTAAAATTGAACTAGGGTGACCACTGAAGTTGCCATCTTAAATTTTTCTATCATGCCTGTTCCACAGGGGCTGCTGACAAGCTGCAAATTCAAGCAGCAACTGAGGTACCACTGATTTACTTCTGGTAGATTATACTGAAGTTCACACAGGATTTGCTACAATACCTTGTCCAACTATCCCTAGAGCAAGTACAGACACCTCTGGGACAGGAGCAAGAGCACAGCTGAAGGGAGGAACCACATGCACCACCCCACTTCCCCTGCAGCACCTAGTTTTATTTGCTCAATTGTCTTTTCACTGGGAAAGAATGACAACAAAATCCTAAAATACTCATGGGTACTAAAAGATCTTAACTATTGTTACCTTCACGCTTCTCACATAACGTCAAACATTAACCCCGGCCTAAAATTTCAATGGAAAACAACAAAATATTGACCAATGACTGTTAATTAATGACTTAAAAACACTAAAGGAAAATAATCTGTCAGCAAGCCATGAAGAGGATACAGAGAAAAGATGCATGATCTGAAGCGCCTTTTTTTGTTAATAAAGATAAATTTGCTAAACTTTAAATTAAATCCTTAGTCTCCAGTTAGTCTGGGCATGCATAGCCCTAGTTAAGCAGATAAAATTAAGAAGCTGTAAATTTTCTTTTAAAAAGGACTTACAAGTTACGGGTTATTTATGAAGAATTAATTCTACAAAGACTTCCACTATACTATGGCTTTGTGCACTTTGAAAGTGTTCTCTTAATCCTTTGTGTATTCATTTCTATAGCCAGATTAATTGACAAAAGATTGAAAGGAAAACTTTAGGTTTTCTACTTTCTGTATAAAAAGTGTATCCTTGGTTAGTTCTATTTTTCTCCTTTTGTTACTGTTTTCCAGTTTAACAGCCTTCTTCCTTAAAATGTTCATAAATTTCAGAGGAAAAATTATTTGAAATATCAATTATTTATAGTGATCCAACAAACAAGGAAGAAAATCTGTGACTTAGCCTAGTTAGGAGAAAGACAGGAGTCCCCCTGGGAACTTTGTGACTTCCAATACTTACCTGATCTTCTACTCTGTATTGATGTTTCTGAATTTCTTCTCATCAAGAGCATGAGGTTCTCTATAGCAATTTTCCAGTCCCTTTCTGTAAAGATTACTAAATTTTATAACTGATCTTGTATCTTAACATAAAGTACGACTTGACAGTTTGCTCCCTCTTCCCATATATGTTCATAGGGACAAATGTATCTTCAGAATCAGGGGCTCTGAAATACAACTTTCTCATTCTTGTTCAAATCAACAAAGGATTTAATACAAATAAAAATCTACATCTGAAAACATTCTTACAAAAGCATCCCTCAGTTCTAAGTTGTGTTCTAAAATACCTATTTTTAAAGGAAGCAAAACATACAGTCTTAGATGAGGGACTTCCATAAAATTCCTTGGTACAAAAAGTGCTAGACTGGAAATGAGAGACAACATGGATATAGAAGTGCTCAACCAAAGGTTTCTTTCACAAGGCAAACTCATTTTAATGCTGCAGAAAGAACAAAGCTGAAGATTACTCTCAATAAATGAATGACTCCATCTGTGGATCCAGTTTTTCAAAACAGGTATGTCTGGTGCTGCTTCATGAAGTATCAGATCTAGTCCAAATTTAAATACACTGAATCACATCCCATGGGGCTCTCAAGCTCTACTAGTCCTTATTCCTCCTACCTTGGAACCTGCATGTATCTCAAGCACTACTGGCTTTAAGAAGGGACCCTACTGCCTGGTTCAGAATATATAAATTCATGAACAAGAACATTCATTTGCCTTCCTTATCACAGCAGTCAGGGCAACTTTTGTTGTCCTGATACCAAGGATATCTGGAACTACAGCTTTTCAAACACCTGGTTGCCAGTCTGCACACACCATTGCTGCACTTAAAACACTGGGTCTCACCTACACAGGGAACTGCAATTCCTCACCACAGGTTTCTCTGGTCTCAGCTTCTTTTAAGCACTACATGGGAGACTGAGGAGAAACACACTGCCACAAAAGTAATTTTTAGAAACTACTGGTGAAAGCCACAGTCCCTAATGGCAAACTACCTACCCAGCCTTGCTCTAGGAAAGCCAAAACAATCTGGAGACTATCTTGGATACAAAAGGAGCACACTGATAAATTACCTTGAGGAACAAGAAACTAAACCGTGTCAAGAACTTCTTTCCAACCATTTGGGATTCTGGGACAAGAGCTAGGAGCCCATAGGAGAAAGTTCACATACGCATTTAAATCCTCAATCTGAATTCTAACTGAGCATAACAATACATGACAGCAGAAAGGAAAAATTCTTCAAAATCACTTCTGGGACTTTCCACAGGGTGTCATTAAATTCAAACACATATTGGCAAAATGTAAAGCAGAGTCATCACAAAAGCAAGCTATGCTTGAGGTTTACCAACTCTTCTGCTCATCTTAGCTTAATGAATCCTAAGCATGTCATGACATGTTCCTGGGAACGTGACCATGCCACTTTGAAATGCAATTTGGCAAAGCCCCAAAGCTAACTTATCTGGTTTTAACTTCATCCTTTAACATATTCACTTTTTTCCCCAATAATTTGTCAGCTTTTACTAACCTACAGAGTCTAATCCACCCATATTCCTCGCTAATTCAAAAGAATGTAACAAATTTTTCATTTAAAATGGCATAATACGCAACTTAGAAATGTCACCTCCTTTCTACTGTATGTTTAGGCCATAAAAAGTGGCTACACTGCATAGCACCACAGTTTCAGACTTGCAATAAAAAACAAAGCCACCGAAATGCTACATATTGATGTTAAAATTAAAAAAAAAAAAAAAAAGTCCTGAAATTGAACCCTTCATCTTCAAAGATGATTTTATTGAATTAAATGCAATGCTATCCCAAAGTATTTCATATTATTAACATACATTTCTGTATGAGCAAAACCAAGGGGGCTTTTTGTGGATCTTTTTAGCCTTTGCCATTTCAGCTGAAGGAACACTAAGGATCCCAAAGAATGTTAATGTGTAAAGCAGACTGTTAATATGAAGGACTTTTTTTATTAAGGGGATACACGTTTCTTATTCATATTCCAAAATGCAGAACTCAACCACTCACTGTGTGGTAGAGCTGCTGCAAATTTACAGTCATAGAACCTTGACTAACTTTCGTTGTGATTACAGACTGCAGTAAATGATACTGAAGTGTAACAACTATTGCACTATGTTTCAATGCACTGAATGTAGTAAAACACCATTCGTGAAGAACTATAGATGCCAAACCACTTTATAAATTAGTAATGTTCAAATTTGGGAAGACTATCACTTTTGGGAACACTCTGTTTACAAATCTTAAAGAAAAATATTTCCAAAATACACTTCAAAGCCAGTTCCTTCAACACCTCATTGTTGAATCTACTTTCTAAATATTTTAAAAACCAAAATCTTACATTTTGAGAGCTAATCCCACTCCCTTAGAATAAGGTTCTCCTCAAGGAACCTTAAGCGCGCTGAAAATTGCAACCTACCTACACACTGTACTTTTGCTCATTAATTTTTTGTGTCTGTCAGGTAAGCAAATTTTGACCGATGACTGCTTCCTGTAAATGAAGTAGATTGATAAAACATTATTAGTAAAATATATTGTTATCTTCCAACCTTCGTACAATTCCTACTGTTTCATAAACAGGAAAAAAAAATCCATTTGAAAACATTTTATTAAATTCAAAATAAAATGAAAATAAACTAAAAAGGTTCTGAATAGTTTTAAAGCAAAACCTAAATGCCATAAAAACCAATAATCACATTCAAACTAAAGCAGGAGTCATTAACTAGAGGAATTTAATTTTAAAAACAAAATTATTACTTGCATGAAGATTTAGGAAAAAGATGGATCAGCAGTAAGTGCTGTGGTCTTTTTTTCCCAGAAAAAAAAATTAAAGGCTGCAGAGATCTAGATCTACAGTATCTAGAGACCCTTCCTCCAAACAGAAAGCCATAGATGCCTTGATCTTGTACAGACAAGTTATTCTAGTAATAGACTTGCCTCATAAGAAAACCATGTAAGAAATCACAAATGACCCAAAAGTTATTTTTAACGGTCTAATTTGTTCTCTGCTAACCCCAACAGAACTTGAATACTGAAAACTCTGTCTATTATCCACCAAATGCTTTCAAACACAATGCTTGGGACAGCAAAAGAACAAGTTTGAATTCTTGAACCAACGGTTTGCAGAGATGACTGGAAAGACAGAAGCAGAAGCTGAAAGCACAGAATCCATATTTCCAAATCCAAAGGAGAAGAAGGAAAAGAAAAACCACCCCAACAGAAAACTTAGTTTATGGAGAAAATAATGGAAAGAAAAATGAAAAATAATTTTAAAAAACTAAACAAACACAAACCAAAAGATCACCAAAAAGCAATTGGGAAAGCAGACGGTGCTAGACCCCCTTTCAGGGTCCAGAGAAGGAATCTGCTGTTGCACGCAATCACAAAGTTGTAAATTGTTTTTCAACAGAAAGCCAAACAGCATATCCACACTGTAAGAGTGATGCCCAGAAGAGGCAAACATAACCATGTGTGGGTCCTGCAGCTGCATGGTAGAACTCCACCAAGCATGTTGCATCATCCCTTCTCACAATACTTTCCTACAGTTCTTTACATCAGAAATGCGGGAACATTTCAAAGTACATTTGCTAACTAATTTGGACATACTTATTCACCAAATTTTTTTTAAGCCATTCAATCAAAGCACTTCAGCGAAATTATTCCCAAAGCACTGACACTGTAGGGGACCTATTCAAGGAGGCTACCACCAAACACAGCCTAGAAGAAAGCAGCCAAGTTGTCCAGGTCCACAGCATTCAGCCCTGTCGTCCCTGAGCAATTCAAGTGCAGCCCCAGGTCCAGTGCACCATGCAACACAACCCAGTTTGGCAATGGTGGGGCAATGGGAGGAAGAAAAGCAGGACAGGCTGCTGTCTCTAATGTTGCTACACCACTGTACAGCACACTCAGCCTTATCACATCCAGCAAGGAAACAGCAGGACAGGCAAATTGCTGTCTTCCTCCTTCCACTTACAAAGGTTGCAAAGTCAACATACACCACCAAAAAGCCAGCAGAAAATTTCGGATGCTCCTGGTTCTGCAAACAAACCCGGCCTCTCAAGTTGCGTAACTTGATAATACAGAGACACTCTCCCTTCACCAGCACTAGCAAAGAGCAGTCCTGCTACCCAAAGCAAGTAGGACTTGGCACTGCTGGATACAAGAATGTGTCTGACAAGCTGGCTCTTCATCTGACAAAATGGAGGTATATCAATCAAATACTGTGGAAAACCCATAGGTTTCTTTTTTTGAGGAAGAGATGTCTCTAACAACTGCATTGGCTATAAAAAAATACTGATTAGTACCACCTAAGTCTTACAGGAACAATCCTTCTGCCTCAAAAGGGACTGGATCCTTCAGGAGCTTCAACATGTATGACATAAAACTTCACAGCTTCCACAACTCTCTTCTGGGTAGACTCTAAATCCACCTCACACTCCCTAATACTGCTTTCTTCACTTGCCTTATAATGTCTCAATTTCAGTTCCAGCATCACTATACTTAACAATATTAAGTGTTTCTTCTAACACTGTAATCATTAAGACTATTAGATTTATTTTATTACATTAAGTTCAGACTTGCTATACATGGAATGGCTCCTGTCAACGAGTCTTATAAACCTACTGATGGAAGCATGCACCATAGCTGGCATGCAAATAATAACAAAGTTGTATGAGAAATTAGAAAGAAAGGGTTATATTCTTTTCCTGAACAGATATGACAAACTTAATCATAGCATAAGCAATTGGTATCAGGGTATAATCCCTAAAGTGTCATAATTTCAACACAAAACTAGATTGCTCCTTCGCCTTGCGGAAAGGGAAAGGGCTTGGGTTGCAAAGCCTTTCTAGGCGGTTTCACAGAAGGAGCTGGCTTTCACTGAGCTCCTCCCTCTCCTGTCTTTACAGCATCAAACAACTACACCAAAACAGCCTTTTTTTTCAGTTCCAATGGAAGAAAGGCATCTCTCACACCATCAGAATCTGAATTTTACCAGACCAATTAAAACAGTGTTGCTGAAATTCCACAACACTCCAGTCTCACCATTCCTAGGATAGGGATTGATACACATGAGTGGGACCCTACTCAACTACCAAAAGAGGTAAGACTTGAGAGCACTATAGCCAAACCAAATCGGAAATAAGTATCCTTTGAACGAGAAACTGACAATCTTCATTATTGTGTTATTTATGTAAATAATGTTATATTAAGAAAACAACATGCTCCTCCAAATATTAGTCTATTTCACCTATACAAACACAAACTCTATTCTCATTAAAATCACCCTGATTTCATCTCATTTTCCATGTTTTATAGGAAATGAGAATTCTTCAGCCCAAAGGCTGTGCATCAAACTGTACTCTTCTTTTCCAAATTAGATGTTAATTTGATTAAAAATTTTGCAGGAAATGTGAGATTCTCCCTGGCAAAAAGATACCTCATACTCAAGAGGAGCAGTTGCTGCCATATCCTCCATGGTAGTTTTTGGCTCCTGAGCTTTCAGTTCTCCAGAAGGTAGGAGCCAGTATCTACTGGGTAACACCACAAAATGGCTCTAAAACCCATGAGAGCCCTTACACAACCTCCCTCAGGAACCTATTCCCAGCATCTGACCACACCTATCTAAATTGTCTCCAGCTTCCTCAAAACCCTTTTATTCAAAGCACTAATTAACAATCTTGTCCATTCCATTTTTCTCTCACTTTCCTTTTGCACAGCTCCAGTTCTTTCTCTCCGCATTTCTGGTCCAAATTGCTATAACCATTCATTTTTAGCCCTTGTAACAGTTAACATACTTCTTTAAGTACGATGTTCCATGTGAGGTCCTAACATCATTGAACTGTATTTCACTAGTGTTTGGACACAGGCACTCCTATGAATACATCCCAGAACAGTGTCAGTTTTCCTCTTTCCCTCAACAACATACTGCAAGTTTGAATGTCTTCCTGCTCAGTGCAAGCACTACCTCCTTTCCTGCTAACTGAGCAGTACTTCTCATCATATATTTGTACTGTTTGGCATTTCTGTATTTGCCTTTTTATGCAAAGTGCATACACTTGCTTTCGAAGTTTATCAGCCAATAATTCAGGAAAAGTATCGACAATACTAGGCTCAAGAAAGTCCATATGAAACCTGAAATTTCCTACAATTTCACAGTGAAATATTCATACTACAGTTTTCCAAACAACTTATAGAAGCCCCAGTCTAGGACACCATTCCTTAACTAAGTTATGTAGACACACCAGTATATGCGAAAAGTTCTTGTTGAAATATACAGGATCTACTGCTTTTCTACTCAAATATTCTGCTCCAGCACCGGAGAACACGATTGTCTCAGCACAGTTTGGTTTTGTACAAAACCTTTCAAAATAAGCTTCAAGAGTAACACAAAATCAGACTCCATCTGCAACCTAAGTTTAGACTTTAGCTTTACAAACCCTAACAAAGTGACTAACTCTCCATTTTAACAAACTGAGAAAAAACATTGCTAGGTGTTTAAAAATCTTGTTATAAAAAGAAACAAACAAAAAAACTACCCCCCCCCCCCCCAAAGACAATATACACTAAGAACAATCTTATTTTAGGAGAAAGTAAGGCAGAGTAGAGGTCACAGAAAAAACTAAATAAAAATCTGTGAAAAGTAAAAAGAAAAAATTGCTATTAATATTAAAGTTGATAGAGCAAAAAATTAAAACATTTTCTTTATGTTTTCTCATAAAAACAGCTTCTCTTCCTCCCTCCTCCATTTGATTTTCAGAAAAACTATGCAGTATTCACACTGACAAGTCCCACTTCAAATCTCAGACCACACAGTTTGGACAACTGTCTCAATACAAAGAAATCTCAGTTAAAAAAACCCCAAAACATATATGATAAGGGCCAGAAAAACTGCAAAGTGTTTCTTCAAGCATTCCAAACTTTAATACAAGTTAATGCAAATCTAAAACAAAGATGTTATTGACATTAAAACTTTAGGTCACATAGAGCAAAGACAACAGGAAGTATTTCACTATTGGAGAGATTTCACTATTTAATTTTCAAATTCCAGTAAAAATTCCAGTCAAAACAGTGTTTATACTGAAGCACATTAAAACATGCATGTCGTTTTGCAAAATTTTCTCTCCACTAAACTCAGACATACTTTTGTAGTCTGCTTCTATTTGAGATATGTTAGTTTAATATTTGCATTTTGAATACTGCCTGCATTTTTCCCTGTAGAAGAATTACTTTGCAAGATGTTTTCTCTGTAGCCTCAGACTCAATAATCTTGACTGATGGACAAGTTCATTATTTTTAATTTTGATTTGCATTTGCCATAGTTGAATATGAGTTTTATTCCAGCACTGTTCTTTAAATTCAAATATTCTTACATTGTTTTGACTTTACACACCTGAAAAACCTTCATTTGATCAGCGATCC